>JADDOH010009622.1:0-151372 GCA_016648135.1 Agrypnia vestita | reverse complement strand
GTAATGCAACGCAGCAGTCAACGCGCGTTTGTTGATTTTCTTCACTCAATTCGTGAGGTACCCACCATTCAAGCTTTTTCACCTTACCAATTTGCTTCAAGTGAATTAAAACAGTGTTATCACTAACACCGCAGCCTGCAGCTAACTCGGATGTGGTTTGCGATGGATCCGCTTCCACAATAGCCTTCAATTCTTCATTATCAACTTTGGTCTCCGGCCGTCCACGGGGCTTGTTCTGCAGGTCGAAATTTCCAGAACGAAAACGTTGGAACCAAAAACGCACCGTGTTTTCTTTTGCGGCACCGTCGCCATACACATCATTAATCCTTCGAGCCGTTTCTGCAGCACTGGTGCCACGGTGGACTCGTACTCGTAAATAACGCGATATTTCAAGTTTTTCATTTTGTAAACTGAGTGACGCAAAGAAAAAAACAATTGAGGGAAAAACAAATGAATTATAATTTTCAAAACACAAATACATGAGTAAATAGCTGTATAAATTTGGATTTGGAATTCCGAACCAAAGAGAAGATATTTGAGATCAAATTTGCCAGTACGGCAAAACGCCAATTTCATATGTAAGGACCTAATAGATATTCACATCGATGGCGACATATGTAATGGTTTAGGGGAATGAAAAGTTTCGACTGGCAGGTGGCGGGAGTATAAAATACAACTCACGTACAAAACAAGGTGGGCAAGTAAAAACATATACATTATATATATCTATTATAGATATATATATATATATAATACAATACAACTTCCAAAAAAAGTTATAGATGTGTTAGTCTATCATGGGTGGAATTGTGAACGTTACATTGCGTAAAGTGATCACTTGGTCGTAAGGCCTATGAACACCCAAAAAGACTTCAATACATACTTTCTCATATTAAAAAAAATATTTTCGTCTCTATTAGATATCTATAATAATTTATCTTAAAATAATTGGATGTGAAATGACCCGTGTAAATAATAGTTTTTAGGCAATGAATAGTTTTTAGCCTGTGTAAATGAATTGTTTTTAAAATTATTGGTTTTTATGCGATAAAAAGTTTATAACCCGTGAAAATTTAGTATAAAAAGTTTTTAAAATTTCGCAAAAAGCAAAAACTTTACAGGTGGATTTTCACCTTGATAATACGTCTAAAATGTTCAAGCAACCATGACCTAATTATATCAATAGTTGTAGAGATACGTAATTTCAAAATTTGCATTTTTCAATATTTCTGACTTTTTTTGCAAAAAGTGTAACTATCATTACAGTAACTTATATCGATTATGAAAATTTCATTCGCATTAATACAAGCTTACTTAATACAATACAATTTAATACAATATAAACTTTGAGGCCAAACGGAAAATGCGTAAAATGGACATAAAAATACACAACGAAACACTCACTGAACTAGAAAATACTAAATACTTAGGACTCAACATAGACAGACACCTCAAATGGACATTTCAAATAGACAAAGTAATTGACTCACTGACTAAACTGACCAGCCTATTCCACAAAATACACGAAATCACACCGAAGACCTTAAAAATTCTGATGTACCAGGCATACGTAAAGAGTAGAATAGGATATTTGATACCCTTCTGGGGAACCGGAAACAAAACTAACCTAAACAGACTCCAACGACAGCAAAACAAAATACTAAAAATGGACTATGATCTGAAATACCGGACACCAACTGAAACTGTATACCGTATAACACAACAATTAAACATCGAAAACATTACAAAAATCGAAACACTTAAAATCGTTCACAGACTAGCAATTGGCGAAATACAAGACGAAGACATAAAATTACACAAAATACACGAAAAACACCAACACAATACTAGAATGGCTCAAAACTATCACATAACACATGACAAAACAAAAACAGGACAATCCCGGCTAATTTGCAACGGATTAAAACTATACAACGACCTGCCACAACAGATCAAAAAACTGACCACTGACAAATTCAAAACAGATGTGACAAAAATGCTAAAACTCGACCAACTATAAAAAATGACTTTGTATCTAAATTATATAATTATTATATTCCTATATTGAATCATGTAAAAATGTTATCCATAAACCTTTTAGGTTTCTATTATATTTAAAAAAAAACCAGTTGAATAAAATTATAAAAACCTTGCAAAAATTAAAAATATATATTTTTACGAGGTTATTATCATTTTATTTGAGTTGTAAAGAAGCGAATAAATTTTTCATAATCGATATAAGTTACTGTAATGATAGAAACATTTTTTGCAAAAAAAGTCAGAAATATTAGGTCGTTACATATGAAATTGGCGTTTTGCCGTACTGGCAAATTTGATCTCAAATATCTTCTCTCTGGTTAGGAATTCCAAATCCAAATTTATACAGCTATTTACTCATGTATTTGTGTTTTGAAAATTATAATTCATTTGTTTTTTCCTCAATTGTTTTTTTCTTTGCGTCACTCAGTTTACAAAATGAAAAACTTGAAATATCGCGTTATTTACGAGTACGAGTTCCACCGTGGCACCAGTGCTGCAGAAACGGCTCGAAGGATTAATGATGTGTATGGCGACGGTGCCGCAAAAGAAAACACAGTGCGTTTTTGGTTCCAACGTTTTCGTTCTGGAAATTTCGACCTGCAGAACAAGCCCCGTGGACGGCCGGAGACCAAAGTTGATAATGAAGAATTGAAGGCTATTGTGGAAGCGGATCCATCGCAAACCACATCCGAGTTAGCTGCAGGCTGCGGTGTTAGTGATAAAACTGTTTTAATCCACTTGAACAAATTGGTAAGGTGAAAAAGCTTGAAAGGTGGGTACCTCACGAATTGAGTGAAGCAAATCAACAAACGCGCGTTGACTGCTGCGTTGCATTACTCAACCGGCACAATAATGAAGGGATTTTAAATCGAATCATTACCTGTGATGAAAAGTGGATCCTGTACGATAATCGGAAGCGCTCATCGCAATGGCTGAACCCTGCCGAACCAGCCAAAACATGCCCCAAGCGAAAATTGACTCCAAAAAAGTTACTTGTGAGCGTTTGGTGGACTAGTGCTGGTGTCGTTCACTACAGCTTTCTTAAATCTGGCCAGACGATTACGGCAGATGTTTATTGTCAGCAACTGCAAACCATGATGAAAAAGCTAGCTGCTAAACAACCGAGGCTGGTTAATCGCTCTAGGCCACTGCTGCTTCATGATAACGCTAGACCACACACTGCACAACAGACGGCTACCAAATTAGAGGAGCTTCAATTGGAATGTCTAAGACATCCACCGTACTCTTCGGACCTTGCCCCAACAGATTACCATTTTTTTTCGAAATTTGGATAACTTCTTGCAAAGGAAAAAATTCAACTCCGATGGGGCAGTCCAAACCGCCTTCAAAGATTTTATTGATTCCCGTCTTTTTGGTTTTTTTAGTAAAGGGATCGATGAACTACCTATGAGATGGCAAAAGTGCATAGATAGCAATGGTACATACTTTGATTAAATAAATATATTATAATTAAAAAAAATCGGCTTTATGTTCCTCCCATACTAAACGCCAATTTCATATGTAAGGACCTAATATTTAAAAAATGCAAACTTTGATATTGCATATCTCCATAATTATTGATATTATTAGGTCATGGTTGCTTGAACATTTATCCATTTTATAATAAATCAATTCATACTGTCAACACATTTCTTGACAGATTCAAGTAATAACATTTGCCGATTTAGGATTTAGGAGAATTTTTAAATTTAAACAATCTCTCACAAATCAACAATGGTGAATGAATTTAAATATTGAAACCGACCCATGTAATAAATGTTTCGCTCTACAAATAAATCACGTAAATTCAAAAATATAACTGGCCGTAAATATTGCATAAAGGGATTCATAAAAGTATTTATACCACTTCATTTACACGTCATCTACCCAAATGACCTCATCGACACCATTGGGGATGATAAATGGAGGGGTGTAGCCTTGTAAAGAGCTACACCACAGCTGTCAGAAGAAAACATTATTTAAATTTAAATGTGTTTATTTAAATGTACCGCCATTTAATAATTCCACCCCAATATCAGCAAACCTACAGTGGGTAGCAAGGGTCATAGTTTGATTCAAATTCATGATACATATTTCAATACATCTTAAATAAATTTTTTGCCATTTTTTTAGATAGTATTAATGTATTGTGACTTAGTAATAAGTTGATAAGGACGGTGTGAGGAGTGGAAAGAGAGATTAGAGTCCGGTGGATATGTGGGCGTGGTCATTAGGCGCAGAAGAGGGGACGTAATAGATGGAGTTTGAATATTGATTACCTTTTTGTTACAATTAATCGCTAATATCTTGTTTATAATATATAGTTTATTTGACCCTTTTTACATATCGAGGATAGAAAGCCAAAAGGGAGTTAGTGATTATTTCGAACTTTACAGGAGAGCAAAACAACGTTTTGTTATTCTAACTTTGTCAACATTTCTTTAATTATTAAACAATTTCCATTTGTGTATTCGATTAACATATATGGAAATCATTTAATAATAAAATAAACTTTGATAAAATCGGATTGACAGAACTTTCTTTAGCTCTGCTCTACATGCAGTTCGAAATAATCACTAACGCCCCTTTGGCTTTCTACCCTCGATATGTTTATTAAATCGATGACTTTCAGTTCTTGCGTGGTCTCTGATTTTAAAATTTTATTATATAATATTTGAATGATTATCCGTGATTCACTTATCATTGAGTGTTTCTGATTCCCTCGAAACTCGAATATTAAAGTTTAAAAAATATAACATAACTCAAGCAAAGAGATATGTTGTCCATTTATTTTATGTTGATCATCATGAATAATCTTAAAAATGTTAACAGTAATTGATTTTTAATTTTTTTTATTTGTTTTAATCTACTATATTTGTCTTATTTGTTTTAATTGTAATAATCTACTATAAAGAAATCGATACACAAAAATCAAATTGATGATAGAAAGTCTACAAATAATGACATTTAGACAAATAATTAAATTTAATGTACTTCTATTTATATACAAAATTGTTAATGATGTATAGTGGGATGAAATTGTATGTGATTCTGCCAGATGATATTAGAGACGAAAAAAATATGAAAATTTTTATGAAAAACTAAGAATGTTTGTAATACGAACTTTTGATTAGAAATTTGATATTTTACAATGTATATATATTAGGAAATATAAATGTTATTATATTACCTATTTTAAGAATAATAATAAAAAAAAATTACACCTACATGTTTCGGAAAAACCCTTCCATTGTCAGAGTGTTTTATATATAAAATGTATGACGATGGTGTAATTAATAAATATAGTAGATTACAACAAATAATATATATATATATTTTTTAAAATTTTAATCTACAAAGTTGCTCAACCAATCGAAAAAAAAGTAATTGATTTAATTATGCATACATTGTATAAGTTATACATTACAGTGTTATGAATAGATATATACAGAAAATGTAGTGCGAAAGATTTTAATATATGCATTTTTCATATAGACAATGAAGCATATGTTAATAATAAGTACCTATATAAATAGTGTTGTCATGGTTAAAAAACTTTTGTTTGTTTATTTTCAGTACACGAATAAAAATGCATATCTTTTAATTTAAATATATTTTTTCTGTTAGTCGGTTTGTCGGACAATCGGCTGTCGGACAGTTGTCCGGAACGCGGTTATACAATACCATCTAATATACATGCAATACCATACTTATATATCTATTTGGGCTACTGGGCAGATATTTTTATTTATTTAATTTAGGACAGCATTCACGTTGTTGAATTTCATCCCTCACGTCACCGGCCCCTGGCCACTAAATACCTACCCTTAGTGCCACCTACCCCACACGCGGTAAATCATTTGTGTCGCTCCACTTTTGTGCTTGACGCCTTTTGTAACGTAAATGAGAGCGTATCGTATTATTTAACAGTACAGCATTTATTTTCGGTCATTACAACGGAATGTCAAGTTTATGAGGGATGAACAAATGTAAGTGATCGGTTGTATTGTGCGATTAAGGGGGGAAATGTATGCAGACAGACAACATTAATTCTTCACATATCAAACGAGATATGTTTGAGGATAAAATATTTTATTATTTCGCATTTATTGATTTATTATTTATACATTAAAGAATGCTTCAACATAAACACAATATTAATCAAAAAAATTTAATTTCCTTAATGCCTTTATAAATCTTGAAAGATCTGAAAAAAACATGCGTCTGATAGAAAATCACCAGAAGACCAAATACATGGGTGTTGAATGTTCCTAACAAACCTCAATACTTTCAAGTGGAAGCCAAAACTTTAAAATGATAGATTAAAAAACACCTCAGTAGAAATCTAGAAATGCGTAATGAGCGTGAATCGATGGTATTTCCGCCTCCAAAATCAGACAAAATCCAGGCTGCTTTATGCAGGCATGTGTACCTACCTTCTGACGAACAGAAACGAGCGAGCACTGAATGTTTTTGAAAGGATAACTTTGAGGCGTATGTTTGGACAGGGTCTAGATAATGGACATTGGCTCAGACGCTAAAAAATGAGCTCTATACTTCGTTAAAGAAGTTAAAACTTAATGTATAAAGATAATGACCGAACAACAAACACAGAAGTCCCTGCTAAGTGCAGGATCAATATAGCGAAGAGACAACTAATCCAAAGCGTATCTTGCCTTAGTGATCCAAAACTGGAGAGAGCTGGCGCAAGACAGATCAATTGAGGAAGACTCTTGAATAGGGCAAGACACATGGGGGGTTGTAGAGGCAACGTCGATGATGAGTGAATTAATTTAGCTATAACCCATCTAAAATGTACACAACACATATTTCCGTACTTATATTTTAAATTTATATTCTGAATCTGATTCTATTTCTTCAATTGCGGCTTATGAATGACAGACCTGATGTGATCAGATAAACCAAATATTGGAAAACGACTCTATTAAAAGCTTTAACAACCGAAGAGCGTGTTTCGGTAGATGGGCAGAAGAGTATGGCGTTCTATCGTTTCTGCCTATCCTTTCGCTAAATACTGCTTGTCCTTGAAATTTTCAATGTATGCGTTGCGATGAATGTACTTAGGTAAAGTGTAATGACAAGTAAGTAAGAAAGGCATTAGGTTTGTAAGAGTAGATACTCACGGTTAGTAGGTATATTCACAGGTTTATTATGGATGCGAGATTTATAGAACGTGATTTTAATATAAGAGTTACAAGTACTTTAAGGTAAGAAGATTAAACAAGTGTAGCAGAAAAGATGATCAAAGAAGGAATGGCTCTCGAATGCGGGATAGTGGTGTGAGGTCCGTAACAGCGCTTCCGCTTTCATACTTTTAAGATTTCTTGGTGATTTTTGGTAGGTACATCGTCCATGAGGATGTGGTGAAATTGTCTTATTAACAGAAATGTCGTGGTAGCAAAAAAAAAAAACCGCATGATTACAAATAAGAGCCTTTTTTACCTGTCTTTTACTTGTATTATTGAAATTACGAACTATACCTTTTGAGCATTTGGTAACAGTACAAACAGCAAGGAATGGGACAAATTGATTCAGAAATTTATCCGCCCAGATCACGAGTGCTCCGGTAAATCTCCTATAAAGATAGATGACGTCGGAAGAAATCGGAAATAAATACACCGCAGTGTCGGCCCGCGGTGACCGCTGCAATAAAGTTACTAAGGGGTGTCCTTTCATTGTACATATTGGGGGGTAGCTACTTTCACGCTATTTTCTATCCGATTAAGTTTATTTTATTTGAGTAACATGTAACTGATCGATAAGCAAGTTAAATGATAATATTAATAAAACAATAAAAATTCAGGTTTTGACACAGTATAAGTGAAGTTCGATTTTTTAGTCGTGGCACTTTAAGTATAACTAATATGTTCCAATTTTCAGGCATAACGGATACTGAATAGTCGTGTTAACACTACAATTTTTTTAGTTATTGGATTTATTGCAACAGTTTCAGCTGATGTCGGTACACGATACATCCTTGAAGTGCTGTTACCAAAAAACGAACTTTATCTACACTAGGTAATGGATAGTTAAATTAAAAACATTTAAGTTATACAGTGTTAAAAAATATCAAAAAAATAAAAAAAAAAAATTATAATTTTAATAAATAATTAAAAAGACATTTATATGCTTTCTTTTCAAATATTCGTAATCGATTTTTGAACATCAGCAATGCAGTATTCAAATATTAAAAACTTTGTTTTAAAGTTTAAAATAAATTTTTGAAAGGCATATTCTTCAGCTGTTTTTGCGGTTCTTACCTACTTGTGAATAATGTTATTATAAATTTAATTTTTAGTGACGTGTTTATTAATTTTAATCAAGATAACGACCAAATGATGTCGAAAAAGAAAAAATAATGTATGGTATGTATGTATAGTAATAATGTATAATACTTTAAAGTTTCAGAGCTCTATGTAGTCGAGAAGTTGGTGAAAAATCAATTACATGATTCCGCTACAACAAACAACAGACAAAGAGACTTAAATAAAAGCATATATAAAGTAGAGGCATTTTACTTCTGGAAATACTAAAAAGGGGAAGAAAAAGTAAGAAGTATGAAAAATTTAGTAGGTAAGTAAAAAAAGTAAAATTAAATGTTAAAATGTCCCTCAGAGAGGACGGGAGAGAAGATGTAGATTGAAAGCTCTGTGATAATAACAATAATAAGATGTATAGATTATAATTAATACCTAATAATTATAAAATTGATTTAGAAATAGAAGGAAATTAAGAGGCTATCCTTAAACTCATTCATTGACAAAATCATAAAATTCTTCGGAAATACGTGGAGTGCACATTGGAATGCCTACCTACATCCAACAGTGGTTAGAAAACGGCTGATAAGGATTTTTACAACGATCAAACCTGATCATATTGTTACGGTATAAAAATCTTTCATAGAATGTTCCGGAACGTTCCCGATAGATCTGGAGTGGTCCCAAGTGCTTTTAAAAATATGTCGAGCGTTCGCGGGTACATAAGGCGCCGTGCACGAGCAAAGAGACAGAAACGCGTCAGAAGAGAAGATTTATTAAATGATTTCTCGAGTATTTACAATCTAATGAGTACTGGTATGTATATGTGTGGTATTAATTTTTTGAATAAAAATTATTTAACATTTTATTGCGGGACATATGCCAAAGCGGATATTCCAGGCGAGACCAGAAGGCAGAAGACCAAGGAGCCGTTCTAGGATGAACTGGCGGAAACAGTAGGACTGCTGCGAAGCGAGGTTGCAACTAAATTGGGCTGACGTGGAGAGCAAAGCCCAAGATAGGAAATGGTGCAGGGACCTCGACTCATTAGGATAAGGGGTAGAAGAAGACATGTGACAACATACGAGTATAACAGATGGATACAATTTTCATGGCCTATTGTATATATTAACGTAGGACGTTTAGATAAATGCCTTCTTTAAAAATTAATAAAAAATACGCCAGGCGAATATCCGATTCAACTTGTTACGTACGTAATGTACTGCGCCACGAAGCCCAAACGGACGTGACATCCGTCACCCCCGAGGCAGCGCCACCCTCCCCGGTCGCCTCACCCCCTGCCGCTAGAGCCGGTGTGCGGCGATACCGTGCCGGAGCGGGTTTATTTATTTATTTGGCCACACACATATCCAGCCACCGCCGTTAGATCACACTTAATGTCCCCGACTCCTGCCCCTGTGACATTTATATCCGGGGTGGCAGCTTTAGGGGCGCATCGAAGCACTGCCTTTCAATTCTGTCTTGGAAGAGGAGTAAAATAAAGTTAAAAAATAATGTAAAATTTTCTATATATTTCGGCTGCGAGTTAACATTGTTAATAAATTGCCGTCTAACGCAGTGTTTTGGTAGCATAAGTAACGGGTATTGTTTATAGATAGTTGTGCTTTTTTGTTCCATTTTTAGTATTCCATTTTTATTTTATAACTCAATTGTTTGCGCAATCTGTTATCGTAAGTGACGGACATTGTCACAAATAAAATTATGTATTTTGATTATACATTTTCAACTTTTATCTTTACAATACAATGAATTCCAAAAATGTTAAACATAAAAGGTTAATTTGGTAAATCGCAGTTTTAAATGATGCCAAAAATACTTCAAAAATAAAATGTGTTTTCATCAAAACATTTTATGTATTTATTTTATTTAGAAATACTCAAATTTCTTTAAACGTGATCTGATAAAGTGGTAACTTTTTACTGAAGATTTTTTGTGGTTTTCGTATATGATTGGATTGATTTTAATCATGGCCGATGAGCCCATTGAAATATTATTTTAAATGTTGACAACAACAAAAATCAATCCAAGATTGTATATCACATAAGGAAATCTGTTGTCGAAGGAAATGTAGATTAATAAATATTTAAATGACATTTCTTGTAAAGATGCGATTTAAAATTATAATTTCTTAATAATTGAAACAAATTATAGAAAAAATCTATCCTCAGAAAAAATATAGCTGCTACCAGAATTTGAAGATGGCTGTCAGAAAAACGCTTTATCAATTAATCAAAGTAACCCCATACATTATCGTCAGATTGCATCCATATATGTCACCTTTTTAGTGAGACAGTTTTTCCGGTAGAAACTTAAACCTGTATGTAAATTCAGCTAGATGGCGCCATAACCTCTGTTAATTTTATTTTAACTTTGTTTTCTCAAATGGAATAGAGAACCACTTTTATCTCTATGGAATAGAGATTCAAAACTTTTATTATAAACGAAAACTATAACACGAGAAAGCGGAGACTTTGAAAGAACCACACTCACGTAATGATGAGATTTTTTCTGTAAATATTTCTAGGGGATTTATCTAATTTATTTTAAGTATAAATGAATTGAAGAAATAATATTAAAATTAAATAATATCAGGCAATAACGGAAAAACGGTTCCATTGGGGTGGGTTTTCTTACGGAGTTAAGGGTGGTCGAGTGGGAAGGGAAGGTATTTGTCACAGAAGTCTTTTGTCTGATCTCAATGTAACTAAGCCGAGAAGTGAAAGGAAAAATAGAAAAGTTTCAGCTTTTACCGTACACATTTTTGCGCAAGCTGAAAATTCGTCATTTTCATGCCTGTTGGACTTTACAATCCTTTATGTGTCACGGATATGTATTGTAAAATATGAATCACGAGCTTTTTTTTAATTTTTTTAATTGAAAGCCTTAAGAAGTATCTTGGGTTTTCAAGTCTATTACTGTCTAAAGTAATTAGACTTAACGGGTATCTCAGTAAAATTATTCAACGAATTTTTTATTCATGATTTGTGTAATTCTGCTATCCTGCAAAAAGAAATCTTTATCATTTTGCTATTCTACCTTTAGATGATGGAGTCAAACTGTCATATAAGATATACATATATAGGGCCAATTTTTTGCTTTTATACCTTAATATTGTAGAGTCAAATTGTAATTTAAGGTATATAATATTATTTTTTTGATACTATAGATTTAGAATGTAGAAATGTAAACGTGCGAAATTTTAATTCGACATAAATAATGCTGAATTTTATGTTAATTTTATGTTAGAATTCAATGAATAGATTTATATTCTATGATATGTTTTATTATTTTAAATTTAAATACTAATCATGAGTTTTACTTTAAAAACAGTTTCACATAGTGAATTTTGTAAATAGCTTAATTTTAGAAAGATTATTAAATTTTAAATGTATTTTGTAAATGTATGTAAATGTTATTTGTAAATATACATCTATCCGTCTTATTAGTATCCATCACGCAAGGAAACCAGGTTCGGTACTCCACTGGAAAGATTTTTATTGTTTTTTTTGAAGTTAAAACTGAATTAATAAATCATTTTGATAATAAACATGTTTGACTTTTGTCAAAATAGTATGAAACATGATTGACTGACTCTCTGAATTAAATATAGAATGGCGAAATGAGAAATAGGAATAGGGCCTATTCGTACCAAACAACTATTAATCGAGATCATGAATTATTCCATGTCTTTTGAGATGCATTTTGATGCAGAACGATGTAATGAATAGACACACCATAACGTGTAGTGTGCAACCTTTAAATAAACTGGGCAATCATGTCGGTGTATTGAATGATTAATTATTATATTAATTAATTAAATGTAACAGAAGATTGCTTCTACGTAAAGCACTCACCTCATAAATTGCACGGTAAATGGAGCAATGTATCATGCAATTAATATAAAATATATATACATATTTTTACGAACTAGAATTATCTATATATTCTATGAAATGGTAATACGATACACGTGTCTGAGACATTTTATATATTTTATTATAGTAAATACCTTTTGAATGTTTGAAGAGATCATTTCAGTTGCCTATCAGGTCAATCATTTATAATGTTGCATTCTCCATAGCTCTGTATGAAATAAAAAACATTGACTCTTAAAAATAAATACATTCGACGCCATTCTGACGCGACATGTGATGGACTGCGAAATGAACGATTGTCTTTATTTTTCAGGATTCCGCACTGAAAAAAGCCTTTCCACAACATACAGGAAAATAATTCCTTCATACGTGGGGATGTTTATAGAAAAAGGGAGGCAACTTGAAGAAATTCATGATCACTGGGGATGTTCAGGCGCAAAGGGTGAGATGTCGATCTCCAACAAAATGAACAGGACCGTTTCGTAGTTGATTGACCCATATAGATCCGTCTTAGGTGAGTAATTTTTTATTATAATTTAAAAATATTCACTGCCCGCAGCAGCAAAATATGTCATTATGATTTATTTTTAACGTGCGACGTTCTATTCATCAAAAATATAATGCGTACATCAAATGAAATAAAGATATTAAAAATAAATAAAAATTCTCAGCAAGAATTCACCTAAACTTCAAATATTCAACATTAATTAGAAATTCAACGGATTTGTTATCACAACCGTCACACATTTGTATCACTAAACTATTAACATCTTAAAATCGAGAGCAGGTTTCTCTTAAACATTTACTGTACTCATTGTCAAGTCTATATTAACTGAGCCCTTGCCCGGAATAACGTTATATCCAACACAAATGTCAATTTTGTTGGATGTCGATTGATGTCAATTATTGATGCAGTTATGTTGGATTTGTTATTACGCATCGTTTAAGGTAGATAATATGTCAAGAAAAAAATATTAGGCTTCTGGCTGCATTTTAAAGTTATTGGTTTGTGGAAGAACGTTGTATATCGTTTCTCAAAATGGCATCGCCGCGCGTCAATATCGTGGAGCGTGGTTTAATTCACATGAATAAAGGGAGAAAACTAACATCTAATGTTTTAAACAGGAAAGATATCAAAGCAAATAAGTTGAAGGATGCAGGAAAGGAGTGTTTATCCAGAAAAAATATTATCAAACCTGCAATTGACCCGCCGGAACATGTTTGTGGAATAACGTTGTATACGATTTGGCAGTTCTGATTGATATTGTAATTTCATATGTGACAATATTATTTTGTCGAACGTTAACCGGTTTTTTCTCAATTGATTTATGCATATTGATATTTGAAATGCTTTTTGATAATAACGCTGGCATTATTTTTGATAATAATGCTGGCATTATAGTGCTCTTTATATCGTAACTTAAAATAATAACGATACAAAAAATTATTTAATTCCTCGTTCTTTTTCGTATGGTCGAATTTGAGCCAAAAATGTTTAAATCCGGGATGTTTTCTCCGTTTTAAAATCAATATAAATATTCAATCAGAATTCAGGTGACTGAATTACAATAAAAAAAGTAATCATGAGAAATTGAATGTCCGACGCCATATTCAGCAAACAGACGGAGATAGGTAATAGTTTGTACGAGAGACTTATCGTTCCGTAAAAGCTCTTTACCTACTGATGATCCCATCACAATCAGAGCTAGAACCTTCCACAAAGAATAAGAATCATGGACCTCCTACAGCCTGCTACCAACTCTTTGTGGAAGAAGGGGAAGATTAGCTACCTTATGGAAAAAAATCATGCAGTTAGGGAGCCTGGAACTTTAATGAATTCCATTCCACTGCCGATAAGGCTGCTAAGATCAAGGACCTCGATGACATTTGTGGATTCATGTTAGATGAGCATGCTGCTTTTAAAAATCATTATTAAGTAAAGCAGAATAAATAAAAAACGTTTTGCGGAATAACGTTGTTTGTGAAAATTTCTTATACAAAGTTTTTCCACTGATTCAGCATGTTTTTTTACAATAGATTCAAATTTAATTGCCTTTTTTCCCCATTTTATATTGAGTTTAGTTTAGAATTATATGTTTGTTATATTTAAAATATAAAATGTAATAAATTGTAACTGGTTTCATTTTTTCAATTTTTCTCGGAATGAGAGTATTGTTGGATACAACGTTATTCCGGGCAAGGGCTCAACTAAGCAATGGTAAATAAATGTGGTAGCTTTTAAGTACAAAATATCTTAGAAAGATACATTTTTTTGATAAATGTGAGCCCACCAAAAACTGATTTTAATTCATTAAACCGTATGAAATTTGTTAAAAAAATAATGAATACATTTTAAATAAATTATAATTATTGCACCAAAAGCTTTACAGACTTAGGAAATAATTACAGTATGATTGATATTTTTCAATATTCATTGATTTACTAAAAGTGTGATGTATTTGACACTGTGCTAAGACAATATAATTTTTATTTTTTTATTGTTGCCATTTTATTATTATCTCTTGCAAAACTGTATTTACAGTTTAAATGCAGGGATTTCATTCCAGTATATCTACATTTCCTTAAATAATGTTTCTTAAATTATAATACAATATGAAACTACAAATTTTAAAGCTTGTATGCTTTTAAGTGTTCACTTCATAACGCTTTAGGGTTTTTTCTATATTTTTTTGTCCCGTTACTTTTTTTATTCTATCCGATAGTTTATTGAATACTTTGGTATAACACACTGTTTGGTCCTGTCTCCGTATTAATTATTTGTTTTTTTTTATTTCTAGATTCTTAGTTATTTGTCTTGTCATATATTCATGTTGTACTAGTGTTTTAAATCTCTCACTCTCGTATTCTTCCAGTATCAGATTATAATAAAGTTGTTTTTGAATCAGTAAGATTTTACACATTTTGAATAGGCTTTCCTGTTGTTCTTTATATTCTTCTTTTTGTTTTTTACTTGTTATAGTTTTTATTATTCTTAGTTGTAGTTGTTTTACTTTGTCTAAATATGAATGGAAAGTCAATCCGTAGCTGTTTAAGCCGTAGTTTACAAATGAGTCTACCAAACTGTAATATAAGCAGTCGTTCTGAGTTTAATGCATGTTTATTGTCGTTAAAAAATAAAAACTAATACTATAGGATAATATATAGAGATAATAATTAGATAGATATCGATATAGAAGATCTGATATATTAGATAGATACATACATTATTACATCTATTATGCTAAGATCAGCTTTACATTCATCCCTAATATCTTCATTCTTTACTCTATATAGATATCACACATACCTACGTCTGAGGGATCTCACCTCCACTGCATTCAACTATCGTTCCTCTTCTGCCAGCTCCAGGCTTCACTTCCATACATCAGTGTTGGTACCAGAATTCCATAATAAACCGCTAGTTTTGCCTCGGTAGACATAGGTAGGTAATTCTATTACAAACTATTGCGTTCAAAGCAACGATCACCCTATTCCCCGCAGTCTCCTCTTGATATATTTCTCAACATTCCCTCTTCTATCGAACATACTTCCCAAGTACACAAACTCATCTACTTGTTCCAAACATTCATTGCCTACTAGTATTTCACACGTTGTCTTACTTTCCTCATTCTCGAATACCATCACTTTTGACTTGTTTACTTTTAATAAGTTTAATAATAGGGTCACTTTCCTTACATACATCTATATATATCTTATTTTCCTTATATAATTTTATTTATTTTTATATACCTGCGATCGTATGTAAAATTAAAATGATAATAAAGTAAAAGCTCATAACGGCTTCAAAACCAAACGTCTCTCGAGGGAAGCGTGTTAGCGACTGTGTGATAATAATCACGAAAATATCCGTCATCAAATTACTGCAAAAAAATTTCTCACCACTACCAAATCCGTAAACGAGAAAGATGTAAAATTGCGTCGGGCGAGAATTCAATTCTGATAATTAAATGCTTACGCCATCGAGACGTCCCCTGACGGTTTAGCCCCCCCCTCCCCCTGGTTTCCCAGCGACCCACCCCGCGCGGAAACTCGCCCCGACTTACCCCAATGGGGCAAAATATATGGTATGACACCTCTGCTCATGTATAAATGCATGTTGACGACGCGTTACTACAAGTATTCCCATGCTACAGGGTGGCTCGGGGAGGGTGGCGCCGTGATTGAATACTACTAGGGATAGTAATTATGTGGCTACAGCCTGACTAAAAGATAGACAAATGGAATTTGTGCACTTAAAATTTTAAAATTATTATTATAAATTAATAGTATTCGACTGAACAGGATCATTTCACACAAAAATTTTTGTAAGACGATTTTTTTCACTCAATGACACATAATGTTTTCTAAGTATTACAATTGATTTCTCTATGTAAAAAAGTGTATTTGAAAACTATTAAAATATTTTTTTAATGATTATACAAATATGTCAAAATATAAAAAATAAATATTTAAATGGCATGATGGAGGAAAGGGAGAGATTTTTGGAAAATTCTATGTACCGATTTAAAAAAAATATATAATTAAAATTCTGATGAGAGATGTGATAAAGCTTTTATTTTACCAATTAATCTAGTCTCATAGGTCATTTAGTGGTAACATTGAATTAATAAATAAATAATTTTTGTTTCATAATGTTAGAAATTAAGCTAATATGTAAAAATGTATTTTCTCTATAATATAATATAATTAAATAATATTAATCTATATTACTAAATCAAGTCAAACGATATGGAATCGGTCAACGTTATATTGTTAAAGTGATCGCTTAAGCCAACTCATGAAGGTTATTAGCCTTGGGCCTTGGACTATCTTATAAAGACTTCCATACACGTTTCCATATAAATAGCTTCGTCTCTGTGAGACTTCTATCATTTTTATTAATTGGTATGAAAATTAATAGAAAATATTTTAATTAAAATGACAAAATATCACTTTTGTTATTTTAATATTTATGCTGTTGAAGCAGTATAAGTAATATTCAGGGTTTGACAGTGAAAACTATGACGATATTTTATAAATAATTTATATATCCGGCTTTATAAGGGTAGAAAAATTTAACGAAGAGAACTGTTGAAAACCGTCGAAAAATTCATTTCTTCTCCTTCTCCCTCGAACCCCACCCGTACTACTCCCACACATTATCGGATTCCACTCCCCTAAAAAACATATTTTTTTAAATGTGGGATTAATGTTTGGACAAAAAATAGAAAATCTTGTTGTCCTAGATTTATGCTAATGATCAGGACTTGGACGGAATTCCAACAACTCCATGTTTCTCTGGTCTAAGCAAAAGTGTTTCTTTCGAATTGTATTTTATTGAATTGTGATACTCCTGTTATTTGAAAAGTGAAAAGATAGCTCTAGCCAAATATTTACTGTGCCCTTATAAAATCCTACATCTTAACAACCGTTGCGTGCATGTATATCCGTAGCTACAATAATATCACAATAGGAAAATAAAAGCTCCTTTAAAATAGTAAAAAATACAAAATTGGCATGATGACAGATTTTGAAATAACTTTCTTTAATGTAGGTACACGTCTACTATTACCGAAAATAACATTATTTCATTAATACACTAAGTTTTTACGCAAATAATTGCATTTTCATCTACAAATTTTTAATTTCGCGCGATAACGCCCGCAGGTGTCGTGGCATCTAGGTGACGTCAATCCTAAGTAAACATTGAATTGTGTCTATGCAACAGTTCAAGAGACACGGTGACGGTTACTTAGGCGTGACGTCATATAATAATCTTATTAATTTCATTAAATTAAATAAAACTGGATTATTTTTAAGAATCCTTTTAAAATATTTTCTTCTCTAATATAACTTATTCTTTAATTATTTAATACTGTCATCATGCCTATTATAATAGTTTTACACTTAATTTATTTCAATAATACTTTGGCTTTTATAGGAGTCAATTAATATCTCTCTTTTCTACATAATATATGCTTGTATGAAGTGTTGCCTGTTCACGCTAAGGCTTTATTACGTGTGTCCAAATAAACTGACCGATGTCCCCAGACCACCACATTCCTGTCACATTCTTTGAAGGGAACCCTTCAGAAGGGATGTGTTGGTGATCAGGGATGAAACCGATTTAATTTTTTCATGAAGTAGGTACTATTGTGTTTGTATGTTTCTTTACAGACTTTAAATATGCCAGAATTTATCGTAATAACATACTTATTTATTTTCACAAATGATTTTACAGGGTATTTTTTTGTTTTTTCCACTCATTGGTATATTAAATAAATATTTAAGTAGATTTTTTAGATTCGTTGGTTCTCAATTAGTATATTCATATTTTATCTGGGGATAAAAAAAAATACATTTAATGGTTCAACTTGAACATACAAAACTTTTGTTCTGCTTGAAAATATACTACTTTTTAAAATACGGATATAAGAAATAGCATTTTTCATTGTTGCAAAATACTAATTAACTAACTAAGTAATCATCAAACAATTAAGACGTATATGATACAATGTAGACGAAGAGTATAGAATGCCACTATCTTGTATTTTGGCATTCCACTTTTGCCTCGTCCACTTCTCCATCTTCTCGTACATGTTCTATAGCTGTTGAAGCTTTTAACAAGGCCATCCTCCATTATTTGGTTTATCTGATCATTCCAGGTCTTTTGAAATTTTTATAGTTACGGAGATAAGCGACATAAAAATTTGCATTTTTCTTTTAATGTTTCTTACTTATTTATTATCGCTACAATACAGGGAATATTAAAAATTCATTTGCTTTAATACAAGTCAAATAAAATGACAATACATTTTTCCAATTTTCTCATGTTTTTAATTTTACTCGATTAAAGAAAATGAATTCTAAATATTTGATCTAAATTACTATCTCGATATTTTAATGTTTCGCTAAAGATTTGTCAGAAATATTTGCAAACTTTGATTTCACCGAAAGTTTAGAGAATAATTTCTATTTAAAATTGAATCTGGAAGACTCCTTCGAAGTATACTCGTGATTACATATGCACTTTTATAAAAATAATAAACAATCTATCCTTGAGAAACACGGAAGTCTGAAAATTGATGACGCTACCTCGCGAACCGCACGCGCCAGTCCTGCCACGGAGACGTAATAAAATGCTAGTCACACAGACACGGTGCCCCCCTGGAGGGATGATTAAGGGTGTTGCCAGAGCAAACCGGACACTCCTGCCGCAGTTGACAAACTGCTCATCCGGAGCGCGGGAAAATGTTTGTTCGCTACTCGCTTTGGGCGGGAAATGGCTCAACACACTGGCGACACTGCACACTGCAGGCACTGGAGAGGCGGCTTCGTTCGTTTACACGCTCTCTTACTTCGTTATTAAGCGAGAGTGCTAAATTGTAACGGGTAGGTACTGCATTAAACGATTGTAGACTGGGTACCTACTATGGACATTTACTTAATCACGTGTATTAATTAAATTCATCTTATTTAAAAAATCAATTAATATTTTATATTTCCCATTTGAAACTTATTAAAATATTATTATCTTTTATTTTGTAACATACAGACTTTATTAAGAGGTCATCAATTTATTTATTTACAGGATCGTAGCTTTGGGAGGCAATAGAGAATTATATCTAGAAGAAGTGTGCAAATTTTCAAAAAGATCGGTGAATTAGTTTTTGAGAAATCGTGTCCACAGACTTTAAAAATAGAGTTTGGAGAAAAAAGCGATTATGGTTTTGTTTTTTTTTAACTCACATAGAATCGTCGATTCAGGTCTACAAAGCAAAGATACTGCTACAGTTGCAATGTCCAGGCCATCCTTTTGCTCCTACCTGAGACGAGTTCTTGCCTCTCGAGAAAAACAGACAAACTATAGATAAGCAACTGCCTCGATATGCCTACGACTTTCCCGGTTTCCGGCCGGTCGAGTATAATGAGAGAAATTTCAAAAAGCTATTTTTCCTATAGTTTTACTTTTATTGACGTAAAACTTTGAGAAAATATTTTTAACTTACCATTAGATAAAAAAATAAAATAAAAATTGAGTTTCTGAAATTTCCAAACCCATGTAACCCTTTATAAAATCTGAATATTCTGATTGTATCATATACTTCAATACGAAAATCATGAATAAACGTGTATAAATTTATGCAGGTACGAGTGTTCTATTACAGAGTTTAACTGTAACCACAGAGAGGGTTAATATTTCATTCTGACCACAAATTGGAAGTGTATAGATACTCTTCTGGTATTTCTATTTGGTGAGGAATTCAATAACTTGAACATCAACAGACTTAAGTTACAGAACTTGAATAGTTTATATCACTTTTATTGGAACATAAGTATAAACTACAAATGAAAAATTAACTGACTTGATAAAGTTCAGTCTTTTTATATGAACTGGTAATATCTGATATCACTAGGAATATTTGTTCACCTTTAAAAGCTGTTTCAATTTAGTGAGTTTGACATTTTTAGTAATATTTAGCTGCGCTTTACGATTTAATATTTTTTTATTATTGGTAACACCAAAATTTTTTTTTTAAGAAGTGTCAGAAATATTGGCTGTGCCTGCACCGTGCATATGAAATGATTAAGAAGTGGGCAGCCGAGTTTAAAAGTTGAGAAAACGGTTTTTGCCGTGGAAGACCGTCGACCACACTAATTCCATAATTAAAAGTTCAACAAAGTCGTGAACTTGGTTTTACCAAGCTCAATGGCAAAGATCCTAAATATCTCAAAGGATGCGTAATTTTCATGTTAACTTCGAAATGTATATCTAAGAAATTGCAATTATTTGTAGAAAGAATTGTATTAAGTATTTATATAATTTTATGTATTTGGGCATACACAGTGAGTTCAAAGACTAAAGAAGAGTTTAAAATAAATATGAGAAATATTTAAATTAAATTATTGTGATTCTTAGGCCCGAATTCACAATTATACTTAGATGATTGAAAGGTTAAGGTACACCTTAAAAGTGTTATATTGTACTGAAAATAAAGCATTTAAGGCGTACCTTAACCTTTAAATCACCTAAGTATTGACACTGAATTCGGGCTTTATTTGTGTCGTCCTCTCATTGTGGGAGACATATAACTACTCTTTTGTATTACTCGTATTTTCTTACCATCTATTTATATCTTCCTGTTGGATGACTTAAAACATAAAAAATGCATTTGATAAATTTTTCTTTAAATTGCGTGCAAGAAAATACCTTTTAAAATGTGACCTTTTATAAGAAATAATAAAATATTATGATATTTTGTCATGCTGATATGCAAAATAATTACTTTTAATGCTCACAGTACTGAATTACGAGAACAAAAAACTTGAAGCACCGTTGTCTCAGAATAGTCAATTGTCACGGATTATGACTGTGGGAGGCAAATGAAACATTTAAAATAATTTTAAAAATTATCACACAAAGTCATTGGTCACGGACCTAAACGGAGCACTATTCTTTAATTCACACTAATTGTCACTAGAACATTTCACACAGGTTCGCACTAATTCACGTCACTAGAATCTTCATTGCATTTTTAGTCTTTCGCCAGATGGCACGTATTTGTCTATCGCAATTTCGCACATAAGTACTCATTTGCGTCGTATGTTTGTCGCTTTTTTTTTCGTCTCTGGTCGACTTGCACGGTAAGTCTTTCTGTGGCGTCAGCCCGCTTAGGGTCGGTTGCATCAAATAAACTTTTACTTTAAGCTATTATATAGATGCGTGCACTCGCATCTATTTTATACATAAATGTCAGAGTTCACGATGCAAGAGAATTTTTGAGTAGTTTCTGCATATTTCTAGTATTATATTTATAACAATTGTCCAAATGTTTCCAGATTCACGTGGACCGTTTGAGAGACTTCCATAATGTGCAGTTACCTTTGTTTTAGACTCTCTTGACAGTATTTTGAAAATATGATAATTTTGCACAGGGATGCGAAATACAGTGGCGAGGATGCGAGTGGTGGATATATTTCTATACCCTCCATTTGTTTTATGTATATGAAAAAAATACATATTTCTATCGTTAGTTAAATTATGTTCCAATGTATAATTTATTTTGTGATATTGATTTATTTTGATTGCGGAATTGTTATTTGGTTCGAGAGGAAGCGACAACATAAGACTACCAAAGAAAAAGAAAACCACTTCACAAAATTGTATGATGTATAAAGGTATAAAAATCTTCGATAGCCTGCCAAAGGAAATTCAAAACATGGAGAATATAAGGAGGTTTGAACTGGAGTGCAAAGATTTTATTATAAAAACTTTTAATTGATTAGATGGAATGCAATATGTTTAAGTGAAATCATATATTAGCCCACACAACATTATGTGTGGAAAACTAAATAATGAAGATAAATAAATTTCTTTGATCCTTAAATATAAACGGCCGTAAGATTAAACAAGATTTAGGTCACATTAGCTCTGACGATGGCCTTGAAGCATGACCAAAATCATTTGTAACAAAAACAATCCCAGTAACGAAGAACAAATTTTATAACCAAGTGATTTTTTATCGCGACGAAATTTTTTATGTGAACATTAAATTGACACAAAATAAATATAATCTGAATTGAAGTAGATTTAAGGCACTATTTTCGAAGCACAATAAGCCATTCTTCAACCCCATTATCGCGGGCGCTTCAGAGCGGAATCTCCACTTTAATATTCCCCCTTTAATATTAAATATATTGCATTTTTTCCAGCCGAACCCCTCCCCTCCCCTTCCTCCCCGACAGGAGCGTGGCTGGATGGACCGAGGATTGTGAAAGCCCAGTGTACCAGAAATGGAGATTACAATTAAATTCCTCGTGCAAAACGTCGTAATAAGGGACGTATGGTCCAGGAGAAGGGTGATCAGGATGTCTCTTATTACGTGTTCTTACGTTTGATTGATTAATTAAAGATTTAATTAAGATGAGTTATGGAAGTCTCGTAGCTTTAGACTCAGTCTCACAGTTTTAGACGAAGTTTTATTTATATGAGAAACGTTTATGGAAGTCTGTTATATAGTTATATATAAAAAGTTATATAAAAAGTTAATAAGTTATATATATATTTTTTTTCTTCAAAAATAGCAATATAATTTCCCTAAATATATAATTTTGTAAAATATTTTGATTACCTGTCTTTACTTCGATTTTTAACTTTAATTTTTGTTAGTATACAATTGTATCCTGACAAAGGGGCCATAGGCCTTGAAACATGTTGATATTTTCAATATAAATAAGTGGTGAAAACTAAACTTATTTTATGAATTATATTATATATATATATATGTTCCAAAAAGGAATCATTCATCCCAAGGGTATAATATTCTTCCAGTAATTATGTTCTCAGAACATGCAAATAAAAATATTTTTAAGTAAAATCTATTCATTAAAATTTTATTTATTTTCTTTAAGAGATTATACAGCCTTGAATTTTTGTTTTTTAGTTAATCTTATAGCTTGAAGCTATAAACATAATTGAAGTGATCACTCAGATGAAATTTCCTAAAATTGGCTGAGTTATAGTAATTTGAATCTAGCGTGGTAGGTGAATTTTTAAAGGAATTTCATAATTCTTCTGCGATTTTTTTGAAACTCTCATTTTCAGACTGATGCAGAAAATATCTCAAAAAAATTTTAAAATCAATTTTATTCAAATTTGACACGAATCTTACTAATAACATTTTCTATTATGTAACATGCGATTTTTTAAATTTAATGTGCCGTTTGCTTATTGTGAATCTTATTATGTTTTTTTTAATAACTTTTAAAATTATTTTCGAAATGCTCTCATTTTTACAAAAAATCTTTAAATTTTTCGATGTGTTATATACATTTTGTCATTAAATATGAAAATTATTAACTTTTTCATTTCACTCAAACCCTGGTGAATGATTATCTCCACCAGCTGCGCGTGTCTCGGAGAAGGACCTTTTGTGGAACAGCGCATAACTCCGCTATTTTGAAATATTCAAAAAAAATTATTAATGAAAAATATCAATCAATGTATGCCATAAATAAAGGTAAAGGTGGTGAAAATTAAATCTTCCATAATTTATTTTGACTCCTTAATTCCAAACAAACGATTAAATATTATTTTTCCGCGGTTTCCGTGTTCACGCAAATGAAAAATAGCTCTCTAATTCAGGACAAAACGCCACTCAAAGGAATGAGTACTTTACTTTTTATCACTTTTTCTGTTGCCGGAACTTTGCTAAGTACCGTGAATTTACTTACGGACCGCCCTGTGGCTTACACCCCGCCATAATCGCAACAAACGAGTATGATCCTTCACGCACCAACGGACCGCAATGTGAAATTTTACTAGTTACACTCTACCCCACAGGCGCACCGTGGGACGGAGAGGGAGGGAGAGAGGAAAGGTGGGTTCGCTAAATTCGGCGCTGACCCCCTTACTGCAGCAATCGGCCAAGTTCTGGCATTTGTAGGTGAAGTTGAAAGACTTGGGAAGACTTAAATAATTAAGTATTAAAACAATAACGGATATTTTATACACACCGTATAGATGTGTAATGATTGATTCTCGAAGTTACACTAGTCATATCACAGCGTCTTCAGGAGAGTGTCCTCTCGCCACGGGGCTCAAGGACGTGTAGAGTCATACCAGCGAAACGCCGAGACATCTAT
Source organism: Agrypnia vestita (assembly GCA_016648135.1). Classification (NCBI taxonomy): domain Eukaryota; kingdom Metazoa; phylum Arthropoda; class Insecta; order Trichoptera; family Phryganeidae; genus Agrypnia; species Agrypnia vestita. Next base: position 126,513 of record JADDOH010009622.1, on the reverse strand, counting down.
ACGGTTCGTATAAAATATCCGTTATTGTTTCAATACCTACCTAAATATGTCGAATGCCCGTAATATAAACCTTAACATTAAAATAACTCGAAATAAAATATATATGTATAAAAGCAGGATAAAACTGCCGATATTCAAGTCAGTATACGCCCACACCCTGACGAATGACAAACAGAAATCGGACGAGATTTCAAGTAGTAGAAATCGATAGAAGAAGATGTCAATACGCTGCTTCATCAAACAGAAAAGTCTCATTTCGGTTGGCTTGGTCGTATCTTCATAGAAGATAAATACTGAAAAAAAGATTTCATGGCAATACCAGATGTCTGTAAGGTGATTCGGGAAAACATGGAGAAGGCGCGTGGAGTGACTCCGTGAAGAAAAATGGAAATATCAGTGGCTCCATGTTATCTACAGAGTGCAGGATGGAGTAGCGGAGGACTGTCCAAGCGATAGGCCCCCGACCCATTTAGAGTAAAGGGAACGAAAAATAATCTGTAATTTAGCCATTTGTGTAACACTCACGACTCACGTTGCTATCGGCCTGTTTTAATTTGCGAATTGAATTAAGTATGCACGAGGATCGATTGATAATGGTGTGGAACGCAACATCATCATAAAGAGATCAAGAAAGAAATTCCAGGATCCTCCATTCCATCCATTTCTGTAGGAACTACGCAACAACGATAAAATCAACGATTTAACATAGGTGAACCCTTTTTTGGACTTATGAGAAGAGAAGATGCTAGGAGAAGTTTGTCGTGGTAAACTATGTTGAAGGACGGAGAATAAGAATAAGATCTCACACCTGTTGGACATACTAAGTGAAAAAAGCAATAGGCACTTCAATGGTGATAGTATAGTCATGAAGATCATGATCCAGTACTGCCCCACTAAGCTAAAAAGCAGTATCTTCATTTGAATAATTACTGAGTAAATCAAGGAGATGTGAATGGATCATTTTGTATCATTCAAATGAAAATTAATTCTTTTTTTTCGCTTAGTCAATAGACATTAAATTAGACATAAAAGATATTAAAAAAGGTTATTTTATTATTATTTGAGGTATTATTAAATAGTTTATCGAAACTGCAAATAAGTTACATGTTTCATACCCCAGATGGATATAATGCGAATTAAAAATGCCTATATTTTGATGGAAACACGGCAAACAAGCTTATTAGAAATGTAAAATATGACATAAAGTATCCAAAACCACAAAAAAAACATTTTTCAAAAAGTATGGATTTACTGCTTTTTAGTATAGTCTGGCAGAGTTGAAGGTTACATTTAAATCAAAAGGATTTCCATGACCTTTTCTTCTTTTTTGTGTCAACACTTAGACATTATCACCAAAAACTCTGCAGACTTATTCAGTTAATATTTGATGTGCGTATATAGATTTCCCTTCTTACGCAATGACATGTCTCTTGGGCTTTATTTAAAACCGCAAATTCAGATCGGTTAAACAAAGGGCAGTTTATGTAAACACAAGATTCAATATTTCATTTAATTCAATGCAAATTACTCTGCAAACGATATTCACGATGTATACAATATTAGTTTACAAATCATAATCAAAAGTTCACGTAAGTTATACGCAGAAGTTTGAGATGTCAGCCAAGGTGGTAATACTCTGTCTGTCTATTAAGTTGATAAGATGTTTCTGTTATTCAGAGACTGCAAATTGAAGAAAATCTATTTTTAATGTGTTGGCAAAGAATTCTTATAAGATTGAACTGTGACGAGTGTACATAGGTTATCATACGGATTCTACGATGACAATGATGAAAAACGGTGAAGGGAATTTTTGTTGTTGTTGCGGTAGTTATTAGTAATAATACTTTTATTAAAAACAAAGACGCTGGACATACATTTCTGCTGAATCACTATTCTGGAATTCGTACTAATTTAGGTTTTGCTAGAAAGTTCCACACGTCCCTGGAAATGCTTTGCACGTTTTGACTTACGCTCGCAGTCAAAATATACGGTTTATAAGGACTCGATTTCTCGATCCTTCTGGTATATATTCGCGTATTCTATCGGCTTCCAGATCTTTCTAAATCATTCTTTATTCAATTGATTTTCTGTGTAAATTTATTATTTACATAACTGTTTTTTTTTATAATTTACCGAGTTATCTATTGTTGTATTTTTTGTTATTTTTTTCAATGTTGCTATATGCACTCACAAATAAATCAATTCTAAAACAGTTTTAATTGAGTTATTCTGCTTTTAGAACCTCGTAACAGAATCGTATGATATGATGTAACATTTATTTTCAAAATCGCAGCATCCAGGTCCAGACAATCTGGTTGAGAAGGGGATGCGCGCGATAAGGAGATTAGCTCCCCTCTCACACCAGCGGCACGCGGCCGAAGCGTGGCGGGCACGTGATCGGATATTGCGCGCGCAACTACTGACAAGTGCAAGTATGAAAATGTTTTATGAAAAAAAAACGCACGCGTGCTGCAGACAACTTCAATACAAATGTTTCCTTTGACGGCTTGGCTTGGAGAACGGGGAAACGTTAATCATTTCCGCGGTGCCAGTTTGCGTTGAAATAAAAATGTATTTTATAACCTCAAACACTCAAATACCTTATGAACTTATAATATACTGGCTATTAAACGTATATTCGGTTCGAATATTAATAAAACATATTGCTTTTCCATGTTTTTAAAAAATAGAGATTGATGTATTTAAGAACTTTAAAGAAAGCAAACACTTTGGCTTCGTATAATAATTTAAATAAAAAAAATACGGCGGTTGTAGGACCCCCTTCAGTTATGCCTTTTTTTCAATGCCGAATTTAATTCGATATGGAGATATAGATAGTTTATATTTGTATATTTTCGTATTTTTTCCCACTTCGAAGTTAATTTTTTTTTTTTTTCTTTTGATATTCTTTTTCATGCTGAGCATATGATTTCACTATTGTCTCTCTGTAATGCATAAAAAGAGTAAACATTCAAATCACATCAAGCGTATATAAACTTGATGCAGTTTGTATTTCTCGAATCTTCATTGCAAAATTGCAATAATGAGACAACGTCACTCACGTATGATTTAAAACAAAAACAAATCATAAAAGAGTTTTAACAAAATTTCCACGCGTTCAGTATTGAGGTTATACAACCTGTCACGCACGGTACTCGTCTAATCGAATCCCTCGATAACCGCACGCACACACACACACACGAACACAATAGTATATAATAGGAAAAGAAAAAGAGAGAGAGAGAGAGAGAGAGAGAGAGAGAGAGAGAGAGATGCGTAAGGGAATTTCGTTAAAAAAATTATGGTAAGTAAATAATAAATAAAATATTGAAATAAAATTTAGAAAACCTTAAAAACCTAAAAACACAAAATAACGTCGTTAATAATCAAATAAAAACCTTCACTTCACCTCTTCTCGCAGTGTTCCCTCTCTCACAACCCCTAGATATCCTCTCCACTACCATTCATTCCCACACACTTCAGTCTACACTTACCTGAAGAAAAGGAAATTGAGATTTCCGAAACACGTTATTCATAATTTGTTACTAACATTGATTTTGTTTTTGTCAAATTTTACAATAATTATTGAACTTATTTAGGCCCGAAATTAAAATATTTAAAATACGCGCCATTAGTTGACAGACTGTATCATATGATTGCAACATAATAGTAAATAAATTCGCTCTCAAAATATTAACTAAATTTGTAGAGAATAGATGTGGGGAGCCTGGCTCAAAATTAAGAGCTCAAATCTCGAGGGTCGTGTGATGTAACAAGAGATTGTAACTCATTGGATAGTGGTGATAGCACTTGGTGACATATGTCCCAACAGTGGGGTTCCTTTTCGATCATCCCCATCTCTCGTATTACTGAATTATCTGCGATAAGATCATTGAATCATTGTTGTACTGAACAACATTTTTATGAGAAATAAAAAGATCTATTTTGATTTTGTTTGACGCATGTAGGTATGTATGACATTAAATTTTTATTTTTTTGTAATTATAGGTAATACGGAGAAAGAACTGCATTTAAATAAAATTTATTATTTTTATAGATAGACATCTGCTTTCCAAATTTGTTATATCAAATTTATACGATGTTACAAATTACTCAACAGACAGAAAATAATGTAGGTATAATATATAAAAACTAATGCATCTTGTATAAAACCGATTATTATTAAATTATCGATCTGTGTCAGGGCCAATGGACCCTTCATTAGGATACAAGGTATACTAAAAATGTACATTAGAAATATAGACATTAACAAAACAAAAAATAAATATATGGGAGATACTAATTAAGAAGCAATATTAAAAAATCTAAAAAGTAACTATTAACAAAAAGGATATTAATTAGGATTAAGAAATTTCACAAACATAAAAATAATATAGGATTACAGTTAGAATATAAATTAAAAAAGTGTTAATAGAAAATTATTAAATATTTTCAATAGTAAAATCCTTTTAGCAAATTATTATCTTTTAAATGTGTTTTCCATTAGTTCCTAAGTTAATTTTCTTTAATAAATTAATTAAACTCCCATATACCTATTTATATACTGTTTTTGTTTATGTCTATAACGTACTTGTATCCTGATGAACGGATTATTTACCTCCAAAAATGTTGATAATTCCATAAATAGTGATTTTATGTAGTGTTTTTTTTAGTAACATAAATAATTTTATATTATAAATATAAATAAAAAGTAATATAAATAATGTCTAATATATTACGTACTAGCTGTGCCGCGCGGCTTCTCACGCGTAGATTTTTAGTAACTTTTAGTCATATTTTATCAATTTGTGTATTAACCTTAACATATAGATACATGTCGTCCTGGAGTTTTTTATAAAATTTTTGAGTGCTACATCTTCTCTATAGAAAGTATTTTAATATCTCAGCTAGCGTAATAAATGCATCGCTAAACCATTGTTTCGTCGACTTTAGTTATAAAATAGGTCACCACGAAAAGCCCTTTGATTTTAACGGGATAATGTATAATTCACGTCCACCCTTAAAGTTGATTCTAAAAATTGGTGAAAGAATTTTTAAAATCGGATGAGTAGTTTCAGAGATTACCTCCTACATCCAAACTTACAAACTTCACCTCTTTATATATTAGAATAGACTATCACAATCTCTGAAGTGTTAAAAATATTATAAACCTTTTAAAAAATTCACTGGTCGATTACTTACAAACTTCACGTCTTAATATATTAATATAGATTTTACTTATTGCGTGTGCATGTGGAGACTTGGGATTTTGAGACAATGCTTTAAAAATGATTAAGAGAGAGTTTCGGTGTTACAATGTAATATCTTATGGTGATAATCTGGCAACGCGAGCAAAATTTACATCCTTTTCTCATATCTTCTCTTGCATTTCATATCACATTTTTGTATGCATATGTATCAAATTAAAATTTATTCGTCAGGTTCCATATATATTATAGAAAATGTATATCTTTCTCAAATGCCACAAACTAAATTATTAAATCAATTAATAAATTACCACACCAATGACGTTTTAAAAACGAAAAAAATTTCTCCACTTATGTATTGACTTGTGACTGTTGCGATGTTAATTTTTTCAATAATATTACAATTAAAACGATTATCTTTAATTTTTTTAAATGATTGCAAAATTTATCGTTTACTTAAAATTTATGTTTACAAAAATATTATTTTTTAAAAAATATTTAATTTTTGTGTAGTTTTTTTAACTATTTTTACAAAGTTGACAACTTTATTACTACAAGAAATTGAAAGATATATATTTTATTTATATAAATAGGTATATCTGTTATTATTTAAATTTAAAAAACTCAAAACCTTGTCAAATCTCCTGATTTTAATCATACTATATAATTAAGACGCAATATATTTAAGACACAATAAGCGGTGCCTTGAATCATTTTTAATAAAATTTAAAATAAATAAAATTTATTAAGTTCTGCAAATTAAGAGTTATTTTAAATGTGACAGTGTTTCGGCTTGTAAGGCCATTATCAAAAAGTGGATATACCACGTATAATCGACTTATTTATAAGGTTTAAGTTACCCCTTCCCCTGTGGATAATTAGATGTTTTCGGTGAAGCCCTATATTAAGATTATATTAAGATTATTTTTCCTAGGCACTTATCATTAAGGATTCGCCGGTTTATAAAATTCTATGTTATGCATTATTATCAAAATTCCCCGTTTCCTGTAAGTAAATAACTGAATTACTTTGAAAGTGCCTCTATTTAGTTGTTATTTTATTTACACTAATAAGATTATTGCATTATTTTAAATTATTTTGGGATTCTTAAACATTGCCTTGATTTCGGGATTTTTCAAAATATTGAAAAGTGGAGAGAATATCATATTTTGTCGACTATTTAATAGAATTATATTTGGATCATTTGCGCGAGCCTTGAATCATATTCGGGTTTATACATATTAAAAAAAAACTGATACTTATTTCGCGTTTAATCTGCACAATTATAATTTGTCGGCGCCGCGCAGCAGCCGGACCAAAATCGCATTTCAATTCGTTTCGTCACAGCTAACCGTCAAATAACCTTAAATAATTTCACGGCCCGCTCCGCCGCGCGGCCGCCACCCACCCCGGGGGTCCCATTTGTTGGGACCCACCCCCCGCGATAACGATCGGCTGGGGGAAGTATTTAAAATGATAGAGTCATCACGCAAACAAATGACATTTTTAATATGATCGACGGGACGAGATACGGAAATGGGGTGGATGTACGAACAGCCGTGACGAGCGCAAATCTCTTCGGAGGCTGTTGGAAGTGTCGGGCGATATTTACCCCATAGACGGCGCGACGCCGCGCGCTGAAGGGATTTGTTTGTCGGGTCTCCGCTCGAGTTGTTGAATATTCATAGCGAATTTGTGATGACGTCGATCGATAAGGTTGACGTTTTCTAAGGAAATATTTTCGATATTAAAGAGTCTTTGATAAAACGAAGCGATAGAGAAAAATGTGCACGTGAGTGACGGTTACTGGCTTAGAAAAATGATCGCTAGGATATTTTTGTGAGGAAAATTTACAGTCGTGTCTTTGGGTCGGTCCAAGTCAAAATGCATAATTCTCCATGCAACGATGCCGTCACTAATAGCTACAAATAATGACGAGACATATAAAATGAGATATCAAAATGTTCTCAGGTTTTTCGACACGGATTGCAAGCTAGTACTTAACCTGATGTAAATTAGGACACACCCAGCTTTCGGTACGGTATTGCAAACTAATATTTAACCTTAATATCAACTTTTACTCATCACATCAGCCTTGATGTTGGCTAGAGAGGTCAGATATACGCGGCAGAATATTCCAGAAAAATGCACAGATAAGTAAAAATGCATTATTTTCTAAGTAACAATGTCCATCACTAACGCTATCAGATGGCGCAAATCATGTTGGGGTTTATTTTTTTAATATAAGTATTTAAGTAATTAAAAGTAAAAATATATTTAAGAAAATGAGTTTTGCTTAGTCCTTACAAAAATAGTTTAATATTTTAACGTATAATTCGATAAGTAAATGTCTCAAGGTTTATTTAATTTGGAGGGTTTGGTTGAGCCATGTTCAAGAGATGACAGTTAATACACTGGAGTAATTGCAAAACATAGGTCCATTTGGGTGCAGAATTTCGGGAAGGTCGAAGAAGTTAAAATAGTGACAATGTCTTTAGATATGACGCCAAGATCTACTAGCGATCGTAGAGCTAACACTGATGACAAAGAAAATTCTAATGTTTTGTCATGAGATCCGCTTCCGAACAATCTGGACGGAAGTCAGTAGAACATTAGAGAAGTTTCGAGAAAAAATATTCTACATATAAACGGAGACGTCATCTCTCCTCAGCGAGTCATGTTTTTGACAGCTAGCGCAAGTAACAGAAATGGGCGAAAAGAAAGCGAACTATGAATCAGTGCAATAGAAAACGAAATGAATCAAAGACAACGACGTGCAAAGTGAGACGGGTGGAACTTGTGTGATCCAGGTCGCGGGTTCGATTCCTGGTGAGATCATGAATCTCTATGATTTTCTTAAACCTGGGTTTTTAGCAGGCGCGTGTAGTGAGAACATTTTTTTGAGAAGCATTATTATTTCGTAAAAATATACCTCCATATGTATCTTTTATTTGGATTTTTTTCTCAAAATATATAGGTATGTGAGAAAAAGTCATGGTTCAATGTTCTCAAGCACGCCTCTGGTGTTTAGTGATATCGTCGCTGTATATATAATAAATCCTATGTGCCGTTTAGTACATTCTGAGACACACAAATCAATTTGTCAATTTCTGATATAAATAGTGGACATATATTAAAAAAAACTGCCGTTCATCTGGAAGGTCTGCCTAGTGATTATTTAAAATATTTATTATAAATACAGTCTGTGCAATTATTTTTTAAAACAGTTTTTATTCGCTTATATCAGAATGTACTAAACATCACATAGGATTTATTATAATAGGTGTACCCATAAGTAATCAATTATTTTTGGTGTGGAATGTTTGCTTCAGTCAAGCTCAGTAAAGTGAACGTGTAAAGACGTGTTTTATACGAATATTATAATCATTGGTCTTGTGACTTGTGACAATTAAATTTAAAAAAAAATATTACTCTGTTTTAAAATGGCGGACAATCAACTAACTTAGAAAATTTACGTCATTGCATGCTATTTCATTTTCTATCGGGCGTTGATGCAACGGTTGCAACAAATAAAATTTGTGATGTGTATGGAAACGTATTGAAAGTAAATAAGTGCCAACGTTGGTTTAGAAAATTTTCCGATGGTGATTTTGACTTGTCTGATAGCGATCGAAGTGGGCGCCCGGTAGGGTTTGATAATGACGCTTTAGAAACACCTAGAAGCATATTTTTCTTAAAAGTCTACCAACAATATGGCAAAAGGCCCTAGATACGATGGAGATTAAATCGATTAAAAATAAAATTAAATGTAGTTAAATTCTTTTTTTGTTGCCATTTAAATAATTGATTACTTATGGGCACACTTAATATATACAGCATCGATATGTTTCTCTACAATAATTTGATCTCAATCATCGCCTATTTGACCTTTAGTTTATTTTGTTTTATTTTAGTTAATGTTTTAATTTATAGTATTTTACGAATAAATTTCAAGTGTAATATTTTAAATATTTGAAGCTAAAAATATTTTAGAATACTTTTCACGCATTGTTGTGACACGCTGGAATGCTTTGACGCAAAAGCTTCACATTCTGGGCTTTTATTGTCCCACTGAGGAGTAAAGAGTCGCCCGTCACATGGAGGAGTGTGTCCCGAAGATACTCTAAGTACTGTTTAACAATACCGTCTGAAAGCTAAAGCCACCTTGCCCCCATTATCATTCAAAAGCCTTCTTTTGAATGACTGTGGACTCCCTTAAGGCAGTACTCGTCAAGCTATGAGATCGAATTGTTTTTTGATATTTCATAATTTTATATTATTTTTATTTCTTTTGATTTATATTCTTATGAAGACGATCATTCTTCATGTAAAAATTATATTTATAATTAAATTTGGTGAAAAATATAAACTATGTTTATTTATTTATTTATTTAATACATGGTACAACGTACCATTAAAAAAACAATGTATATAAAGTTGTATATATTGATAGGTAATAATTAAAAAAAGGAGATAAGGTAAAATTCTATCAAAAACAATTAATAATAAAGTGATTTATAAAGAAAAATAAAACATAAAGTGAATAACATAAAGTATAACAAAATTACATCAAATGAAATAATAGTTATAAAATCAAATATGAAAGTCAACAATCAATAAAACTATAACAAATTAAAATAATTATGTCTGAAATTCAAGAAGCAACAAAATGACAAAAAAATTAAATAATTGTAAACAAATCAAATCTGAAACTCAAGAAGCAATAACCTTTACCTCTTTAATAACAGTTACCTCTAAGTGAGTTTAAATTTTAAGTTTGAAGAGTAAAAGCATCCCTCATGAATTTTTAAAATGTTAATAATATTTATTAATCAATTAAAAAAGACAAAGAAAAATCAAATCAACGAAAAAATATTTGGCTGCTGCCGGGATTCGAATCACGGATCTCCTCGGTTCGAATCCCGGTAGCAGCCAAATATTTTTTCGTTAATTTGTTTTTTTTGTAGGTATGTCTTTTCTAATTGATTAATAAATTTGTTTACAAAGAATTGTTTTTACGAAACAAGCTTTTGCCAGATAACATAGCCACACATTTTAAAGACAAATACACAAAATTTTTTTTGACGAAAGTGTGGTATGCGAGATATTGTTTTACCACAAATTACTAATTTGCTTTTTTCTAAGCTTTTGATTATTGACATAAACTTAAACTGTGATAGCTCTCAGTAGGTGTTGTGGCTTTTAAACAAAGATTTTCACCTTTTACTTATATTCTTAAATTCCTAATAATGGTTATCCCTAAAATAATGTTTTGATAAACGACAAGAAAAAAAAAGTGTAAAAATTGATAACTGAAACTCCGTTGACAGAAAATATGCACTAATTTTTATCGCCTCATCCCTTATTCCGACGGCACGTCGTCACGAATTACAGTATACACCCCCAGCGGAAGGCTGTTTAAGATGAAGGCGAAAATCTATCGGAAAAGATTTAGGGGCTGATGGAAGGGTGTTTAATACGGATGGAGGAAAATTTCCTCAATTGTATTAAAATTGTGGGGGGAAAAAGGAGGACTAAATTTACTATCGATTATGAAAAGCGTTTATTTTAAAAGTTAAGAAAAAATCCTTATGAAGGTTTTAGTTTAATTTGATACACAGCAAAAAGGGAGAATGATATAAAAATATGTTTTACTAATTTAGGCATTCTTGAATCCAACGTGCGGATTTTAATACTGCATACAATAAATATACATATTATATCTTTCAGTCAGCTTAGTGTAAATTAACAAATGTATCTAATTAAATTTTTGTTTTTAAATAATAATAATAATAATAATAATAATAGGTATTATTTCAGCTTGTTGAGAATAGATTCTCACTTCGATGGCGAGGTGAGAATCTATTCTCACCTCGCCATCGCCTCGAATCATTCTAGATATATATACATATAAGTAAAAATAGAAAACCAACAACAGACATATAAGTAGAATAAGAAATAGAAACATGTCGAAATTAAAAATAGAAAGTAGAAAATAATAATAAAAATATTATAATAATGGAGAACAGTCACTGTTGCATAGAGGTGTTTACATTATTCACGTGTCACATTAATATTCTTCCTACTCAAGCAAAACTAAACGCCCATGCTATGAAAAATATAACTAATTGCTAGTCTATAATGCGGCTCGAACACGCAACCACTAGATAACTAATGTCTTCACCACTAGACTAATATTCACGTAAATTTATTTAAAACATAAAAAATGTATATAAATTAATATCGTAATTGAAAATTTCGCAATTACCAAACGATTCGCAATTTAAAACGACTTACAGGCTCACCAATTATTTTTGAACGTTAGTAATAATTGTTGGTGTCCGGAAAATTGTTCGCCAACAATTTGACTACATTTTTTCGGTCGCTATTGGTCCTGGCCACAATTTTTCGCCCGTGGTTGTTCGAAAAAAAAGACATTTCGTTCAGCTTGTCACATCGAATAAAATCGTGCTGCACGAATGAATTTTTTAGACTTGCGTAACATATTTCTTCACAATTCGGCAAGAGTGATATCAATATGTTGCTCAAATTATTCCAGAAAAAATGTGCAATACGCAAGATAAAACCGCTTCCAAATTGGTATAGCCGTTCTCGAATTTTGAAGCAAAAGATAGATAGGTAAATATAATCTTTTAAATTGAGATTGTATAAAACATTGTATAGTTCATACTTTGTACGTTGGCAAAAAATCATATGAACCTCTTACGAAAATAAACAGTATTTCAATTTTTATTTGTTTTACCTCTTTCTACTCTTTTTGTATGCCACATTTTCATTTGAAGATTTAAGTCAAATAAACTTATGCATGGATTTTCTTAAAAACATATTGGTTCATTTTAAATATCTATATTATATTATTTCATGGAATTGCAGCATTTACCAAGCGTACCTTGAAATGATTAGATTTCCAGAAAGCGGTCCGTATAAAACATCTCAATAACTTCGAAATCCGATATTAAGCTACAAACATAGCTACGAGTTATCTTTCTCAAGTGCTACAAAGCCTTAAACGGTGTTCTGGTAGCTCAACAAAATTGATTCAACTGATATTTTAATTATTTTTCTAAACCTCACTTTTATATTAAATGGGACAGTGAAATTATAGTTTCTCTACATTTAAGTTATCAAAAAATGTAAGTTAATTCTTAATTTTATTTTGCGCAGTAAATAAGCTCCTTGCACTCATACTTTAATGTACTTTTAATTATGTATATCATATATTGAAAATATTCATAAAATATTTAAACTCTAATTTTACTGTAGGACCATCTGTTAGGGTCAATAATGACCTGTTGGCGGTCTGTTTGTTAAAAAAATTATACAACACCAGGACTATTTATCACGTTCATTTATGACCTTTTAATAATTTGTACGTTAAATAAAACAAAATAATTTTCATGGGAAATTACTGAAATTATATTAATTAATAGTGTGGATGAATTTTTTTTATAAATAATGGTTTCAATCTAATCGCTAATCAGTAATTAATTAAAAATGTTTATGTATCAAAAAGTAGGAAAATAAATCTTAAGAATTGTTTATTTTGTTTTATTCAAAGAGATCTGAAAGCGGTCGAACAAAAATAATTTTCAATTCATTATTAATTAAAAATATAATAACTAACTTTAAAAACGAGATTCATTAATTATTGAACGTCCACCGGTTTCTTAAACATAAAATATTCATCACGATGGACGCACACTAGGATGTTAGTTAGGGTTAGATTATTAACTAGATGTATACGTATTTATTAGGTCCTTACATATGAAATTGGCGTTTTGCCGTACTGACAAATTTGATCTCGAATATCTTCTCTTTGGTTAGGAATTCCAAATCCAAATTTATACAGCTATTTACTCATGTATTTGTGTTTTGAAAATTATAATTCATTTGTTTTTTCCTCAATTGTTTTTTTCTTTGCGTCACTCAGTTTACAAAATGAATTTCAGCTTTCTTACATACAGCTTTCTTAAATCTGGCCAGACGATTGCGGCAGATGTCTATTGTCAGCAACTGCAAACCATAATGGAAAAGCTAGCTGCTAAACAACCGAGGCTGGTTAATCGCTCTAGGCCACTGCTGCTTCATGATAACGCTAGACCACACACTACACAACAGACGGCTACCAAATTAGAGAAGCTTCAATTGGAATGTCTAAGACATCCACCGTACTCTCCGGACCTTGCCCCAACAGATTACCATTTTTTTTGAAATTGGGATAACTTCTTGCAAAGGAAAAAATTCAACTCCGATGGGGCAGTCCAAACCGCCTTCAAAGATTTTATTGATTCCCGTCCGAATGGTTTTTTTAGTAAAGGGATCGATGAACTACCTATGAGGCAAAAGTGCAAAGATAGCAATGGTACATACTTTGATTAAATAAATATATTATAATTAAAAAAAATCGGCTTTATGTTCCTCCCATACTAAACGCCAATTTCATATGTAAGGACCTAATATTTATATAATGGTTCATATAAAAAAAATGTATTTTATTTTGAAATTCACAAATAAAAAAATATAATATCACAGTGATAATGAAATTCAAATACATTTATCTATTAAGTATTACTTTTTTCCAGTATCATTTTATTTTTCAATAAACAGACCGTCAACATGTTATTTACACATTGATTATGATGCATATTTGTTGATTCGATATAAGATAAGTTTTATCACAAGTAAACATAAAAATTATAATAAAGATTAACCAAAAAAAAAAACATTTTCGTTGAGATTGCAAGATGAGAACAAGGCGGAACCCGCACATTTCTACACGCGTAGTGGTCTCTACGCTTTGCGTAGACCCCTCGCTCCGTAGAGCCGCCCACCTCCTGTAACCATGGAAATTTGCATGACTTTCAGCAAACTTTTGTGGGTATGTGTGCCCATACCTGTGTTGCCACATTTTTATGGAAGCGGCGCTACGCGGTGGCGCGAGCTTTTATTGTACGTGAAAACACAATAAATATGCATCTTCGGCGGTGAATACGAAAACATATTTACTCAAGTTGCTACGGTATTAATTTCTATGCCAAAGTAAACGTTGATAAATGATGTATGTTGATACATAAAATACAAAATTTTCAACATACGAATGTCAGAAACTAATGTTTTTTATAAACGCTAGCAAGAAGCTACGCTAAGCTATATGGCGCTGTTTTAACAGCCTTGATTCATGGCAAAAACGACGCTAACGAAGCTTACGATATAAAAATACTATTTTTTGAAACACGGAGAAAAAAATTTCTCAGGTTTTCATGGCCATTTAGAATTCTGTGTGTAGATTTCTGGGACATTCCGCCGTGTATATCTGATCTCTCTGGCCGATGTTACGGATCCCATTGCAGGGCTAATGTGATGAGTATGTGTTGATGTTAAGATTAAGTACTGGCTTGCGGTACCATGTCGAAAGTACGGTGTGTATGTGTTAATGAATTTTTTGGTGATACCGTGTCGAAGACAGGTGTTGTCAAGAGTTTTTGTGGCGTTATGTCACAGTTTCAATCCTTCATCCCTCGAGATCGAAGGATCGAAGGATCGATCTTCTTGTTTGGCTTATGTTTATAGGCTTAACACACGAAGAAAGTTTATTTAAATATGTTTAGTCTCGCTTTGTAAAATTGATGTTTTAGTGTGTTTCAACTTTTAAATTTTTTGGAAGAAATGTAAGGTTATAAGAAAATAATCATAATTTCAGGCAAGGTCGGGAGACTTTAGAAACTGTTTTTCAAACTTTCGACGCTTTCTAAAATATTTGTAATTTTTTAAGCGATCATTTATATTTTATCTCACGAATAAACACTTTGATGAAATGACTCCACTATTTTCCGAGAGAGGCCGTTTAATTTCATCCCCCATAACGTAAAATATATCTACGCGTGCTACGTTGCCCACGCCGTAGACGAGGCGAGATTAGCAAAGAAAATTCCTGCGATCTCGCGCGGAGGGGTCGCTGGGGGAAATCCGCATTTTAGGTGCCGCTTGTGTAAAGATTTAATCCGTTTTATCACTGAGGGGAGACTCGGAGGTATGCTAAATATTCCAGTTGTGTTTTACACCTGAAAATGTCGGAGATTTGTAAAGTACGCGAGATTCTATTGCATCCATTGAGACCGTTCCGTCCATTTATTTTCTCCAATTTTGAATTAAATTTTTTCTTCTTCTTCAACAGCCTGATAATACTCAAAAGACTGTGACGTTTTCGACTTATAATCAAGGCTGAAATATAGTCCTGCGTGGTTATTAATGTTTTACAAATAACCCTGTATAGTATATTATATCTACGACACATTCTTGTAATGTGAGAAAAATAACTGACATTATTAGGATTCTGACCTTAGAGTACATAAAAACTGTATAGTCTAAGATTCTAACTTATTCTAAAGTACTCCGGCTTCCTAATACGGGATTCAACATGCAAATTTAAGTCAGCTAATGAAATAGAAACAATTGCTCCACTGAGTATCTTGTGCATTTTCCGTCAGGCAAGGCAAAACGATCCTTGTAGACTTTCCATTTTTTAAATTTAAAATATAATGGAAACCTAAAATGTTTATGGATTACATTTTTACATAATTCAATATAAGAAATAATAATAATATTAGGTCCTTACATATGAAATTGGCGTTTAGTATGGGAGGAACATAAAGCCGATTTTTTTTTATTATAATATATTTATTTAATCAAAGTATGTACCATTGCTATCTATGCACTTTTGCCATCTCATAGGTAGTTCATCGATCCCTTTACTAAAAAAACCATTCGGACGGGAATCAATAAAATCTTTGAAGGCGGTTTGGACTGCCCCATCGGAGTTGAATTTTTTCCTTTGCAAGAAGTTATCCAAATTTCGAAAAAAATGGTAATCTGTTGGGGCAAGGTCCGGAGAGTACGGTGGAGGTCTTAGACATTCCAATTGAAGCTCCTCTAATTTGGTAGCCGTCTGTTGTGCAGTGTGTGGTCTAGCGTTATCATGAACCAGCAGTGGCCTAGAGCGATTAACCAGCCTCGGTTGTTTAGCAGATAGCTTTTCCATCATGGTTTGCAGTTGCTGACAATAGACATCTGCCGTAATCGTCTGGCCAGATTTAAGAAAGCTATAGTGAACGACACCAGCACTAGTCCACCAAATGCTCACAAGTAACTTTTTTGGAGTCAATTTTCGCTTGGGGCATGGTTTGGCTGGTTCGGCAGGGTTCAGCCATTGCGATGAGCGCTTCCGATTATCGTACAGGATCCACTTTTCATCACAGGTAATGATTCGATTTAAATCTCTTCATTATTGTGCCGGTTGAGTAATGCAACGCAGCAGTCAACGCGCGTTTGTTGATTTGCTTCACTCAATTCGTGAGGTACCCACCTTTCAAGCTTTTTCACCTTACCAATTGCTTCAAGTGGATTAAAACAGTTTTATCACTAACACCGCAGCCTGCAGCTAACTCGTATGTGGTTTGCGATGGATCCGATTCCACAATAGCCTTCAATTCTTCATTATCAACTTTGGTCTCCGGCCGTCCACGGGGCTTGTTCTGCAGGTCGAAATTTCCAGAACGAAAACGTTGGAACCAAAAACGCACTTTGTTTTTTTTTGCGGCACCGTCGCCATACACATCATTAATCCTTCGAGCCGTTTCTGCAGCACTGGTGCCACGGTGGAACTCGTACTCGTAAATAACGCGATATTTCAAGTTTTTCATTTTGTATACTGAGTGACGCAAAGAAAAAAACAATTGAGGAAAAAACAAATGAATTATAATTTTCAAAACACAAATACATGAGTAAATAGCTGAATAAATTTGGATTTGGAATTCCTAACGAAAGAGAAGATATTTGAGATCAAATTTGCCAGTACGGCAAAACGCCAATTTCATATGTAAGGACCTAATATATTTTAGATACAAAGTCATTTTTTTATAGTTGGCCAAGTTTTAGCATTTTTGTCACATCTGTTTTGAATTTGTCAGTGTCAGTTGTTTGGTCTGTTGTGGCAGGTCATTGTATAGTTTTAATCCGTTGCAAATTAGTCGGAATTGTCCTGTTTTTGTTTTGGCGTGGGTAATGTGATAGTTTTGAGCCACTCTAGTGTTGTGTTGGTGTTTTTCGTGTATTTTGTGTAATTTTATGTCTTCATCTTGTATTTCGCCAATTGCTAGTCTGTGAATGATTTTAAGTGTTTCGATTTTTGTAATGCTTTATAAGTGGGTACCACCTGAAACTGTATACCGTATAGGTATACGGTTTCAGGTGGTGTCCGATATTTCAGATCATAGACCATTTAAGAAAGATAATCGAATTAATACGTGTAAGCCGTGCGTATGACGCACATTGTTTCGTTGTGTTAGTATTTACGGGTATAAACACCAACACAACGAAACAATGTGCGTCGTACGGGCGGCATTCATATACTAATTCGATTGTCTTTCTTAAATAGAAAGACGTATATCTGTGACGATTTATGTGTTGACCACTTACGTACGTTTAAGGGTATTAACGTTTACATCATATGTTAGTGAGGTGAAATAAATTAAAATGAAATACTCACGCTCGGGATGTTATCATTGGTGCAGACGCCTTCCTGCAGCAGACGATCTCTGATCTCCCACGCGAAGATGCTGGGGCACTCGCGCTTGTACTGGCTGATCTTGGAGACCACCTCGGCGGTGGCCACCCTGGGCTTGGAGCCGCCGATGGCTCGGGGGCGAATGGAGCCAGTCTCGTAGTACCTGGAAAGATACGTTGGATGCTGGTAAGAGCTGATTGATACGATATATTTAAGTGATCAGGCAGTAGGTATATTAAAAACATGTATTTGAAAGAATTTAGATTGTGATTACGGTCGTTGGACATATTTATGTGTTAGATAAAATGGATATTGTATAAGAACCGTATATTTTATTTAGAAGAAAATCTTGACGTTTCGCTGAAGTCTTATCCAGCGTCATCAGGAGAGCGTCCTTATTTAACATATGCGTTTTATTTAATACATAAACACGTATTTTATTCAAAATGAACTTAATAAACCATGTTATTAGCTGTAACCCTTTAAAATTAACTACTTTAACTATATATTTCGGTGGCGAGTTAAGGACGTAAGAACAGTGCCATCTAGCGTAGCGTTGGTGACGGACATTGTTCATAGCGAATTATGTTTTTTTTTGCTTTGTACACCCCCTCATCATTTGCGCCGTCTGTTAGCATTATTGACGGACATTGCAACATATAAAATGATGTATTTTGATTATAAATATTCTTAACTACACTGCACTTCATACTTAAGAAACGTGCTAGCGTACTTATTTGTATCTAATCTAAATATAATAATTTTCGCTGTCTGTCCGTAATCAGAGTGTGACACGAAGTCAGCGCGCGGCTCATGTTGCGCGGTCACGCAAGGGCCGTTATTTATTATTATTATTTCCAGGATTATTCACGGATACGGCTGGTACATAATATAAATGCATCAATAGCGTTTATTGTTTTACCAGCCGTACACCGGTGAAAAGCCACGCAAAATGAAATGATTCGCGTCTTTGCTCAGCCCTATGTAGTATATTTTTGACGGTCCCCGGAGAGACGGCGGTAGCAACGTCGCCAGGGTGCCGCGCTGGAATTTGCGCGTCCGAGGTTCTCGCCCTACTTCCAGACAGACAGCGAAATTATTATGTTTGACAAATTTTTCAAAGTAATTTGAGCAATTATAATACTTTTGGTTCTCCTTATGAAGCAAAACGAGCACAACACTAATAGATCGGACAACCTTCATCGTTGCTTTGAAAAATTCCCGATGTCCGCGCGGTCGGCCATGCGCGTGATGACGACACCGAACCTTTTGTGCGCATGAGTACCCGCTCGTACGGCGCAAGCGACAACGCTCAGTCTGGTCAGCGATTCTCAACCGACGACCCGCCCCCATATTTAAAAAGAAAATTATTGCTCAACCTGTACTTAAAGGTTAAACTGGACGTAGATGCTAAAAACGACTTAAGTACGGATTACGATACCTAAACTACTAGACTACCAGGCGCGTGCAATGAGAACAAGAAGCATGACTTTTATAAACATGTGTTTGAAAAAAAAATCGAAATGAAATATTTGTGTGGCAGAATATACGAAATATTAAAATGTGAATAATATGTTGATTATTATGATAGCAATATTACGATATACATCTCTTTTTCCTTCCTTTCTTTTATCTCGTGGCGTCTGCTTGCTTGGTTGCTTGACGAAAAAACTTTGGATCGATTTTTCACCGTTTTCCCGTGATCCAATCGAGCTGAAACTTAGCAAGCAGACTCGTGGCGACGATCAAGAAGATCTATTAAATTTTCGTTAAAAAAATTATAATTATAGTATAATGGTTTTTTCAAATTGGAATCATTACAAAAGTTTGATTACTACCAACAGCGGCCTGATGACACGGAATATTTAAAATTTGAATTACTCCGTCAATAGGTATAATAGGTACTTCAGTACGAGTTTCGAAAATTTATGACAATTGGTTCACAGATGACAGCACACTTTTTGGGAAGAAATCAAATAATAAAGAGATATTTTTAGAAATTTTTGACATAGATATTTGTCTAGACATGCTTCATTTTCAGTCAATTAATTATTTAATTACATGATGGTAAACTAAATTTACAAAAAAGGGAGTAAAATAAAAACTTGGTTTTTGTGGGTTAGTTTTTTTTCGGTTTCTTTTTAAAATATATGCTTAGGAAAATGTCACGCTTCTTGTTCTCACCGCACGCCTCTGCTGACTACTTAACAACCATTACGTCGTTTATTATCATATCTTGGCAAAACATTCTTGCTTCGGCTACATTCATACATATTCTCATACATATTATACGGTTGTTGCGGCTTTTAAAGGGGCTATCCTCCAACACTTGTAGTATCTGATCATGTTAGGTCGTTCGCGGACGCCCTCTATTCCTGTTGCCTTTAACACTCGCCTCATATATTTTATCAACCATCATTTCCTCGCTCATATGTTCTACGTGACCAAACTAGTTCTAGTGAATGTTAAATAAAGTGTTTGCAGCGATAATAAAGTGTTTATATACGAGTGGTACATTGCAAAATAATGTAATTTAATTAGCAAAATAATAGCGTTAAGTTTGATTCGCGTTAAGTTGTTTGTGTTAAGACTTTGTCGATTAAATAAATAATAAATCACTAATATGAATAAACCGTCATTGAATTTCCAGTGTTTTCATTTGCCTTCAAAGTCACGCCACGTGACAATATTTTATTCAAATAACATATTTATTAGAAAACAGATTACATTTATTTTTTCTGTGTAACTTATAGTAAGATTATCGTAAAATTTTGTCCTGAATGCTTTGCTAGACTTTTGTCTGTATTAAAGTAGCCAATTGTATCGTAATTTTTTGATAATATCGTTTTTAAAAATATATATATTTTAAGAAAAAAAAATCCATAAAAATAAGTTAATAAATTTAAGAAATACGTATGCTACGTTGTAGATATTTCATTTGTAAGGATAAAAATGATCTTCTTTCCTGTCTTGACAAAATATGCACAGGAAATTTGCATCTCAGTCACGGAAGAGGAGCACCACAGAAATAGACATGACGCGGCCATTTTTTGTCTTAAAAATCTTACAATAGAATAATAGTTTAATGCGTACCTCAACAGGTGCCAGAAAAAATTAAAATAATTAATCACATCATTATAAAATCACCCAATTTATACCTAAATTTAACTGAAAGTTTGTTGAGTAGAGTCCGCTAGCGTAATAAAATGAATTACTAGTAATATATGCAAAAATCTTTTGTAGAAGAAAAAAAAAATCATATTGAAATTTTTCATATTGGACATGGGTACCAAAGTTTACTAAAGCCAAGCTGGGTAGGTAGGTACTGCTCAATGTGTCTAAAAACGTCAAGTGGTGAAATCCCCCTGTTACCTACCTGTAGGACGATGCCTTACAACTCGAGGTCCGGTTTGGAGGTGGAAGCAGGGGTGTTGAAAGGTCTGGAGAGTTAAGTCGTCATGCAAGAACAGAACAAATACTCGTATTTGGCATACATATTGTTTATATAGGTACCGTGATATTTTCACAGCTTGTTCTGCCTAGAATTTCTAAGTCTAATTTTAGTTCTAATTTAGGTTGCGACTTCGTTTCAGTTTTGAGCTATCTAGCTTTGAAATTTCAAATTATCTATAAAAAATAAGATAATTCGCAACATTGTCTGTTCCACATTTTTTTATTGTTCAATTAAAAGAGTGTTGTAATCTATTGAGTGAAAATTTTTTTTAAAGTTATTTGAATAGATTTAGATTCGTTTTGAATAAATAATTTGTCAACTAGATTTTTTTTCAGTTTTTAAGTGAAATATGAAAGAAAACAAAAATAATATTATAATTTTTCAAATTTTATTAGTGATTTAAGGAATTACATCATTTGTTTGTATGTTATGATGAAACATTTTGTTTTATTGTATTTAATACTAGAAAGAATAAAAAAATTAAAATAGATAATAGTTGAATGGTCAACTAGTTAATAACTCAATAATGGAAGAATAAAACAAAATATTTCAATTCAATACTCAAAATAATTGTATTATATATATAAAATAAAATTAAAATTATAAGCTAGGTATAATATAAACTACTGACTGAAATTTACTTAGGCGTACAGAAAACATTCATCTACATATTTGAAAATAAAATAATAAGTTATTTTACTTAGGACTACATGTATAAGTCGGATTTTATTCGTAATCCTAAATGTTTACTATATTTAAATTGTACCGCTCTTCCTCAAACGATATGTTGGACTTGCCTAAGTTATTACAAATGATTACTTACAAAGTACCTAGGTAGTCGGTTTCACTATAAAGCGAGTTATTTTATGTAGGTACCTACCTAGTGCATTAACTATATTATGAATTCGTCTGTACGTAGATTGCACTGCCTAGGCAATAAATACAGCTCTATTAGTATATTTAAAGCTCGTATATTATACACATACACAGAAATCTACTTTTATTCTGTCGTTTGCCTACATGCTTAATATATTATTTATTGTATTTATCTTATTTATAATATTACTGATTACTTATTGCATTTAAATTGTTGATATTCTTTAATTTTTTGTAATTTTCTTATGTACTTAGATAGCTGTGCTATTTGAACACTTATATGTTTCATATTGTGTAAAAGCTCAATCCAAGATGTAAAATATTAATAAATAAATAAAATAAAAAGGAATTGATCTGGAATTATCCTGGTGGTAACCAAATATTTTTCAGTACAATTTTTCTGTATATTTTTATAATTAATTCATCTAATTTTTGTAATAAAACGTTAAAGGAAACGTGGCAAGTTATTTGGTTTGATTCAAAATACACATCAATAATCCATGCTGAAAATAATGGCGGTTTAATTGATTTTTAATACTTTTATTTGAGCAACCTATAAGGTCCCCTGAACTCCTAGGTCCTCAGGCTGTGACAGCCGCGCCTAGAGAGTCTAATACGAAAGGACAATATTGCATGAAAATATTTGTGTAACTTTATACACAGGTCTGGCCGTCCTAGAGGCATGGGTTCGAGCCCCGGACCGACCGCAGGCATGCACGATACCAAACTGGATCAGATTACGCCTGATATAAAACATAGCGCGGATTGGTTAAAAGTTAACTGAAGTTTTATCTAGTTTAGTTAACCTGACCGCGGTACGTAAGAAAATTTATCCGAACGGAAAATTCCAAAGATTTATTAACTTTTCCACACTTTAGTATTATAAAAGAATAGTGAAGACAAAGAATGCTTTGAATTCAGTTTTTGTAAAATAGCGAGACTAGGAAATTTTTAAAGTAGAGATCAGATAGTATGCCAGTGTAGGTATCTTTAGTGTTGTGCAGTACTGTCGATGGAGGAAAATTAACGCTTTTGAAATGCACTGAAAAATGCTTTGAAACGTATCCCCTGAACAATACTGTAAAAGTCATAAATATAAGAGATATTAATTTTCAAATGAAATCACTTTTTACTATAATTTCTTAGAACACATTTCTACATAATTAAAAATATCGACATATTGAAAAATTTAGCAGATACTTTGTGGTGCGACATTACACCTCACAAAATTGTATGATGTACAAAGGTTGAAAAATCTTCGATAACCTGCCAAGTAAATTCAAAACTCGGTGAATATAAGGAGGTTTAAACAGGAGTGCAAAAAATTTATTATTAAAACTTTATATGACTAGATGGAATAAAATATGTTAAGTGAAATCATGTATTAGCCCAACAACATATGTGTGGAACTAAATAATTAAGATAAATAAAATAAAAATAAATATTTTAAAATACGTTTTATTTTGACTTTGTTATACACACACGATATGAGTTATTAATTACAACTATAGTTTCGGGAGGGGTAGTCCCTCTCATCGTCAGGTATGGATAATAACTAACTTAAATACAAAATTCATCAATCTAATTGGGTTGGTCAGGGGGCGCGTGGTGGGGAGAGGTATTTTTTTGGCAAAAAGCTTCTAGGATCGTTGAAGTGGACTGAAATATTATTTATAATATTGATATTATTTATAAGTGTTTTTTTCGTATTTTTAGAATTCACACATATAAATGATATCATATTTCAGTCCACTTACCCAATCCTAAAGCTTTTTGGCAAAAAAATTCCCCTCCCCACCGCGCGACCCCCTGACCTACCCGATAAGATTGATATTGTATAAATTTTGTATTGAAGTTAGTTATTATCTATACCTGACGATGAGAGAGACTGCTCCTCTCGAAACTATAGCAGTAATTAATAAATCATTTTGTGTGTATATTACAAAGTTAAAATAAAACGCATTTAAAAAATATATCAACGTCTATGTATATCAATATTATTGGCTATAAAGGAGGTTTTAGACAGAAGTATTTTTACAAGGAAATGATTTTTATTATTTTTATCGTCAATTTTAAAGGTACATATGAAAGTTATATTTTATTGGAAAATTTTTGCAAAAAAATTGAAATGGCCGCGTTTTGTTAACTGACTGACATTCAATTTTCCCCGGTGCAGATTTGTTTGACACAGGAATGAATATATTGTGCCTATTTAGAAATGAAATATCTACAATGTTATATGAAGCGAATTAGGAGTGAATGTAACACTGGCTATATCGGAGCAGATGGAACAAAGAAAGAATCGCTGAGATGGTTTTCTCATGTAGAACGTAAGAGTGAGAAGAGAAATGCATTGATAATATAAAAGGATAATTTTGAAGCTTAGATGGGTGGACAGAGTTACGAACGGTTTGGATGAATAATAAATTTGAGAAATTTAATTGCTCGGACATTATGTGTTGTGCTAAGAATGCCAGAGGAGCGAATACAAAGATGAATCTTCCTGGCAACCCCGGAAGGAAGACGCCGGTGGATCGCCCCAGATTAAGCTGGGAGAAGCAACAGAAAAATGTATATGAAAGCCGAATGGATCTAGACCGGTTGACTCATGCAGAAGCAGCGCAAGACAGAGGAACATCAATACACCTTGTTGAGTCATTGGGCCCCCGACCCTACTAGGACAAAGGGATGAAGATGAATATAAAAAAAGGACATACGATGAGTCATCCAGAGAAGTCCGCGATTTTGCACCTCATAATGCAAGGGAAAGATTACCGCGGAGCCCTGGAAGAAAGACAACATCATGGCTGACAGACCTGAGACAATGATGATAGACAAAGTCCGTTGAAAGGATAGGGCACATGATGAAGAAGAAGTGTTGAAGGCAAAAGGAACAGAGGGCGTCCGCAAAAGACACGAATCATATGTTGGGGGATGGTCCTGTTAAAAGCTTCAATAATCGAAAGGTATGGATGATTATGTGCCAGGATGGAATATATAATGTTGTGTTTTGTGCTTTCTGCAAGATAAATGGAACACAATAATCTGCCAGAGAATGTGAAAAAAAAACAATGAAAAATCAATAAGTTCAAGGAGGAATACAGACGTCGTATCACAGAAGATAAATATAATTTATATATAATAAGTGAATATATAAATGGTTTGTAATAGCTTATGATCATATAATATTATATATTATTATCATAATAACGTAGTATTAAAAAAGGTGGTCTAGTCGCAAGGAGTGTACTCAAGAGTATCGTAGACTCTAAGATAATTGGAAAAAAATCATATCACAACAGCTTTGGTCGTATACACACACGAATATGCTTAAATAAATATGAAAAATCATATATAAAGACAAAATACGAACGTTAATTTGATTATAATATAATATATGATTTACTTAACGCCACAACAGTCAACGAGGCCCAATCACTGTAGCAAAACACTACAAAAACATACAAGTTTTAGCAAACCTCATAGATGGCTTGTGACCTCACTGGGAATCGATCTCGGAACATTCGGTTCCTGTTAAAAGCTTCAACAATCGAAAGGCATATATGATTGTGCAGTTTTATCCTCTTTACCTACTAAATGCGGTTATGCCTATTAGTTAGTTGGTTAAGATTAAATTTTTTATTGATAGATAAGTAGGTTCATACGTTGTGCAATTAATTGATTATATACAGGCAGAGTTGTCAAATTAGCGGCCGGTATTACGAACTGAAAAGCTGTTACTGTCGACAATCTAATAGAGTTATGTGTGTGTGCCATGAAATGTGATACGTGGAAGTATGTTTCGGTCCGGGAGACCCGTTTTCACGGACTTGTAGCCGGGGCAAAAAATGATTGAACTGCTGGCCACCCGGTAGTGTTACAATACTGGTTCTCCATCTTGGATACCGATTTATTAATATCGGTATTAGAAACGTCTATTAATTATATAATAAAGTCCATCCATAGATTACGTCTATTAATAGATATCGTCTATTAATAGGTAATAATTTATTATTTGTAGAAATTAACGTTGTATACACTTTTTTATTAAAAAAAAAATTCAACTTGTCTCAAAACCAATGGCTTCTTCATCAGGATAACAAATGTATAAAATGAAATTTAAAAATCGAAGTATAGATAAGTTAATATAAGTTTATTTCTATAAATTATGATTATAATGTCACCACAAAGTAATTTTAATAAGAAGGAGATAATTATTTGTTTGAAAAAAATAATGGAGGTGTGTACACAGAATACATGTTACATCAATATTATTATTATTGATATAATACAAACAAGCAAATTCAAATTCTTCGAAGAGCTATCGTTTAAAATTGAGGCAAAATCCAACCATTCCAATAGATAGGGTAAGCCGTGCGTATGGCGCACATTGTTTCCTTGTGTCGGTGTTTGCGGGTATAAACACCAACACAACGAAACAATGTGCCTCGTACGCACGGGTTACACATAGGTACTATTTCGATTGTCTTTCTTAAATGGGAAGAGGTCTACTTCCGGTGCATAAATTGTTACTGTTCTTGCTAATAAAACATAACTAAAACTAGCTGTAACTCGTCAAAAATGACGGTACTTTAGCATGTCGGTTCCTAAAGAATATGTAATTATTTATATACATAAAAAAGTTATTATACAATAAAGAAGTTACGGACGTTACATGAAGTTACTATGTTACGGATGGATGGACGGACAGGTAACGAAATTTGAATTATTATGGGATAACAAAACTTTAATGGAGTAGTTTCACATGGAAGAATTACAAGAAATAATGCTTAGGTATTTAAGTTTAACAATTCCTAAAATCACCAAAAAATATGGATCGAGGACATTGGAATATTTTGTCCCTCCATTTACCTATTGATTTGCTTTAGTCTGAATATTATTTAATCATTAATTCATTATTAATTATTTATTCATTGTTTATTATTAATTTATCGTAAAAAGTGTAGGTAATCATATTCAATAAGTGTAATTATATCATATTCAAAATGTTAACAAAATATTCTTACTTTGTTCTCTAATGTTGCTCTAGGTCCATCTATTAGGGTCATTAATGACCTATTGATGGTCTATTTGTTAAAAAATATAATTACCTGGTTCCACATGATTCCACGCTCACACCCAATTTTGAGGAAGTGTTAAAAAAGGGGACTGTATTTAATGATTTTCAGTGTTATAAATCAAGGATAAATTATTTTGACTAAGAAATTGAAGAGCTTTTTTGTAAAGCTTTTAATTCTTCTATTATTTTTTTATATTCTGTTACTGTTTCTTTAGTAATTATACTGTATAGATTCACATTAGCGTCACTTTTTAAGATGTTTTAAATTGTATGTTAATTATATATGTTCAACTGTATGGATGTACTTTCATAAAAATGTCTGGCAACTATTTTGTGGTATATAGCTAATTTTATTTTTAATATAGTAAATAAAAATTGTTAAGTAAAGAATTATATATGTTTAACTGTATGGATGTACTTTCATAAAAATGTCTGGCAACTGTTTGTGGGTGTATAGCTCATTTTATTTGTAATATAGTAAATACAAATTGTTAAGTAAAGAAAAAAAATTCAAACTAAGCTGAAGAATTAAATATTCAAGCTCAGTTGCTGGTTTGGGATGAGACAGGAAAAACATGAAATGAAACGATAAAAAAAAGAGACTCGAGACTCCTGAGACAAAATGTCGTCAATGTACACGCGCCACAATAGTGCAAATGTTTAAATCAACTTTTAGTGAAAGTATATTCGAGGTATCACCGGGTGGGACTAATTTATCAATCAGTTGTCTTATAATATAAATATTATATGATGATTAGTAGAAATGATCGGACAAGTCCGTATAACGTTCGACTGAAAACAAGATTTTAAATACTGCTTTAATTATGATAATGTGCAAGTCGTGTAGTGTATGTGCACATTGCATGCCCACATAAATAGAATAATTAATTTATATGTGCATTTATTACGTGTAATTATGTTGGGTAACGCAAGGATGTGGTGGCGTATCACGATATGTCCACAAGGGTAGAAGTAATGCCTTTGTTTAAACAGGAATATTGTTTATACTTTAGATTCAATTATGTACATTGTATAATTTAGTATGTACTTATCTGTGAGAATATATAATCAGCAGAAAACGGGACGCCATTATTTTATGTTAAAATCAAAACAAAGTGGTCTTCTCAAAAGTTGTGTAGTAGGAAAGGAGAAGTAAGTGGATTTCGATGTAAGAAGGGAACAACTTTCACAATATTCAGATCAGTTTTAAAAACTGCTTTTGACAATTGCCGATAGTATTATACGGCGATGTACGCTCGAGTTGTCCAAGATAAGATGATTTTAACAACATCAAGCTCAAGGCGATAAGATCGGCTATGGCTGAGCAATTTCTGGATACTTGCTACCATTTTGCACTTGAAAAGATCCTAGGAAAGCTCGGGAGTCATAATGCGCATCTGTTTAAGGAATCTTTAAATATTCGACGAACATTAATAAGTTGATGACCTGAAAATGAAAAAATTCGATTTCAGATTCGAAAATCAGAAATCGATTCGAAGATTTTCTGAATATACCTAGTTATACATAAAATAATAGGTAATAGATGGAACACACGACACATTTCATCGCTTACATAACGAATTGGTATTGCCGTAAACCATGATAAATACAGGCACCCCTGCTTTCGACACGGTATTGCAAACCAGTGATTAACATAACACCAATACTGATATATTAAAGATTTAATGACCTCTGCCCCGAAAGGGCACTCTCCTGATGAGGCTGTGATATGACTCCAGCGAAAATCAACACATTTATACATCTTCTTTTTCTGTTATTAGATCTATCAATCTGTGGTACAACTAAAATTACGCCACTTGGGATGATGAGACCTAGCTATCCCTCCATCTTTTAGGTGGTCTTCCTGGTGGGTTTCGTCTAGAGGAGATTTCATCCTGTCTGTCCATCCTCGATATGTGATCCCTCCAGAATCTTTTGGATAGTCTTCACCATGCTATGTTCTCTGTTTTGCAAGTTTTCCTTATGTCTACATTTCAAACACGATCACGTAGAGTTTTTACAGTAATGGTTCGTATAAACATCATTTGTTTCAATACTGGTGAATAATATTGACGTAAATGGCTAGAGGATTTTTATTACAATTTTAAAACTGCAAATTCATGTGTCATTTATTATAAAAGACAAATGAGTTTTATTACAGCAAGATAGTTCATAAAAGTATCAAAGCGGCTAGCGCTGATGAACTTATTGAAATATATATTTTTTAATTAATCGAAGCAAAATATTTAAAACTGGTAATATTCGAATAGATAGCACTATTCATTCTCAAGGGCCCTCTATCTTGAATCCTGCCAAAACCGGACGAGTAATCCTGTCTGTTCGGGGCAAGAGCCAGGATGAAAGTGAGTTAAAATCTTAATCGGTGCTAAAAATTATTGTTTTTTTTTTGGATTTATATACAAAACAGAATAGCTCAGAAAACACAATGCGGAGGGATTTCCTAATTATAATAATTTCGTTGTCCCTCCGTCCGTCCGTCGTAACTTAGTGTAACGTCTGTAACTTCTTTATAATAAAAGTATTTTTATTTTTTTAATAGTAATTTTTTTATATATAAATAAATAAAAATACTCATTCCTTAGGAACCGACACGTAAAAGTACCGTCAGTATGGACGGGTTAGAACTAGTGTTGAAATAAATATGAAAAATCATGAATCATGAAGAAATATGAACTACAATTTGAATTGAAATAAAATATGAGTTTTTTAACGCCATAACAAGCAAGAGCACTGCCGTCACTGTAATAAAACATCATTAAAACACACGAGTTTAAGCAAACTCCATATATGACTGGTAAACTCACCGGGAATCGATATCGGAACCCTCGGTTATGGAAGCCAGTGTCATGCATACTGGACTACGAGGGCAGCTGAGTTCTCTTACAGTTTACTTTATTACTATAAATTACTTGGTGTACATACATTTTTGTAAAAGTTTCACCTAAGATATAGAAAAACTAATTTTTATATTTTGAAGCTCAATATCCCAGTTTGATGATACCCCAGTCAGATGATGCCGCTTTATTTGACTAGGTTTCTCTTTATTAGTTACTATTATGATAGTACAACGTATTACAGAAAATAACTCTCTCGTAACTGTTGACATTTCGCCGAAAGTGTAAATAATATTTTCTAATCAAAAAGACTACCCGATATTTGTGCTGGACTATATTGTATGTATAATCCATTTCATTACAAATCATTTTTAAAAATTAGTGAGCATTAAATAAATTTTTGAAATTAATAGTTTTGCAAAAAGTGACTCTGAATATTACTGCAAGAGACACCCTTTACGTTCGGGTAATTTCGAGACCTGCCGAACGTTGCCGAGCCTAGTCGAAGGATCGTGACAACCTTATGCCTAACTAACCAACTAACTTACCATCACGCTGTTTCCCCGTGGGGGTAGGCAGAGAGGATAGACATACAATTTTCATCTACATTCATACATCTCCGCATGCAAGCTCGACGGTTGTTGAGGCTTCTAACAGGACCATCTTCCAGTATCTGGTTAATTTGATCATGCCACATCTTCCGCGGTCGCCCTCTCTTTCTGGTGCCGTCAACACTTGCATTATATATCTTTCTTACCCGTCAGTAGGTATTTCAATCATAGTATTATAAAGTCTTTTTACAAGGACACACATGTCGTCTCTCTCCCACTACTTACTGAATAAATCTAGGACAACCGGCGTAAGCACACACGCACGCAGAATTTTAGCTCTGTTTAGAAGATGTAAAATTGTGAAATCGATTCCACAGTTATTATAAAACGAATGATTTGTACTGACCCGTCCACAGATGTGTAATGAACCAGCTTTGAGTAGGGTCCCGATGTGTCAGCGTGACGTCACGGGTCCGACCCGTATCCTCTTACTTTCTGAGAGCGGACAGGTAACATCAAGGATACGAGGTGACAAGCCATACCGTCATGGTATGGAAGGAATCTGTTATATAATGTTAATTATTTTTGTAGAGAACCCTGTCGATATCAACGTTGCTGTATTCTATTAGGTTGATGCTTAATTATTAATTAAGATAAATTATAGAAGCCTTAATGGCGTTCTAGTGCCAACTCTGATATATGGAAGTGATGTCTGGAATTGGCAAAAAGGAATGAAAGTAGATCTACTGCGGTCACTAAGGCGCTTGTGTGGAAAATCGTCGGTCGATAGAGTGAGGAATGAACAAATTAGAAGCGAATGTAATGCTGACTGTAGTGTGGTGTACAGAATAAAGAAATAAGTGCTGAGACGGTTTGGTCACGTAGAATGTATGAGCGAGGAAAGGATGGTGAAGAAAATATATGGGACGCGTGTTGAAGGCAACAGCCCTGTTAAAAGTCTCACAACCGTAGAGCTTGCATGAGAAGATGTATGAATGTAGCTGAAGTAAAAGTGGTGTGCCAAGATATTAGAATATGGCGTTTTGTCCTCTCTGCCTACCCCTTCGGAGATACGGCGTGATGGTTAGTTAGTTAGTTAGAAGTCTTACAGAGACAATGAGAAGCTATTTATACGGGAAATGTGTATAGAAGTCTTTATAGAGTAGCCCAGGGCTTATGACCTGTATGATCTGGCTTAAGTGTTCACTTTACACATTGCAACGTTTACACATTCCACCGTAATAACATCCATACATTATCAAATTTTTAAAAGTTGAAGTGAAACTTTTTTTTAATTTGACATTGATGTGTGTCGTAATATAATTCTTCAATGGTATTGAAAAATTAAAATGCACATCGAATGCAATACACACAAACGCCACACTATGCTGAAGCACTTCGAGAAATGGTGGAAAGCTGCTGAGTCATTTCGCGATCACAACAATCTTTTCTGCCAAGGACCGATTTGCGAAAGGGCATGGTAAGTAATACGAAGTGACAACGCCTCCGAATGATAATTCTAAATAATATGTTTTGAGTTTGTTTTCGTTTTTTATTATATTTTTGTACAGCTTATTTTAAATGGCGTATACATCAATCTTCAAATTATCAAACAGCCTTAAAACTTCCCCGATTCTGTTTTAATAGCTTCTTCTAGTGCTTCTCTAATTACTAAACTCTAGCGATCTTAGCAATTACACCTTGTCTGTAGCAAATCAAAAAATTAGAACATACATTTATTTCTTCTGGTTTGAAAACAATTGAACTGAAGCGATATGATTGTCAGGGCCTTTCGTGGATATCAAACTTAAAAATCTCTTGAACATTCTAGGACACCCTAAAATACTCGAGAAACGTCTGGAATAATCTGGAAGCGAAGGAGACATTCTCGCCAACATTAATAATGCATAAAATATTCTCTAAGGTTCGAAAAACTAACGTGTTTCGTATAAAAGGCGGAGTCGGTGCCGAGGAGAGTTGATGATTTTTTTGAGGTTTAACCGCCGCAACTTAACCAACGATAAAGCGGTAACAACCGCAGTATTAGCAACGCGTAGATTAATTAAAGCGACAGATATCGGGGAAAGTATTTACGTGAGAGAATTAAACATAAAATTCTAGCAAGCGATAAGTATTTTACTGAGGAGTGATTAATTGCGAAATATTGTGAATTAAAGAATAGCGCTTAAATTTAAACCAGTGACTGTGAATTTATTGAAATAATTAATAAATCGTCAATTTATTTCGAGTGCCCCCCACAGCCAAACCGCGATAGTATTAAGGAAAATATGGGATCAAGTATTTTCCTTAATACTGTTGCAAAAGACACGTGGATGCACATGAGTTATGCAAAGATTAATTACCAGCACCATTAGATCTAGTCGACTAGCTTGGATAGGACATGTTAGTCGAGCAAGCAGCGACAGACCTTAAAATAGTACACAAGGTAACCTAACCTAACCTAACCTAACCTACCGGTAAAAGACCGCTGGGCAGACCCGAACAGCGCTTCCTGGATAATAATATACTGACTGATCAAGCAAGAAAGGAAGGGATGGATTAATTTAGTAAATGTGATACTAATTCGAACAAAATGCCGCGGCAATTTGTAAGCGGCGGTACCAATGTCTTGAAGCATATTAGAAAATGACGAAACTTTACATTCGGCATAAGGCATTTTTTAAAACATATTCATCTTTGTAAACTGGCGACGTCGTTTGTTTACAGGCGAATAATAGAATTTGCCTGCGACAAATAGTTAGATGTCGCCGCTGGTAAATGAGACTGTTTATTAATATAAGTGTTTCCTCCAAAATATTTAACAAATAATTTGGCAAATGCTGTATATAATGAAAATGACTTATAATTATGTTTCTTAATATATTATGTACCGACTTGTTATATATAAATATATCATAATGAGTTTAGGAATACACGACTAGTTTCGATAACTGCAGATGTTGTCATCAACGGGTGATTATATATAGTTTAAATTATGTCATTCCACAACACCATTAACGCCAGTTCAATAAATACCTACTTGTTTATTTATTGAATAAAATTGTGTTTTTATTTATTATGAGCTCGTCAATTTATATATTAATTATTGAAAATTTTAAATGAAGAAATGTTTGGAACACATGATATTTGTAATTTTATATTTTATTTTGAGAAAATAAATGTCCAGAAGGTATAAAAGGGAAGATTTTCAGAAAAGCGGGAGCATTTTATAGTAATTTTCCGAATCAGTAATACGTATATCCGTGCCAGTTTATTAATCTTTATTCCTTTTGGTCGTTATTTTTGAAGAATTTTCCCTTTGGTCGCTCAATTTATAATTCCATTTCGTGTTTTACTAATCCTTATTTCGAACGATAAAAGAATCAGTCGTGTTTCAGCCAGGATCCGGGAAGAGATTTGAGAGTCGCGTAGACATTGATCAGTCTCTTTTCCCGGGGCTGGAACGAACAATAACGAACTGAAAGTTTCTGAAAAGATGGATAGGGAAATAGCTGTCGGTACTCACCTTCCCAAGATCTTGGAGACGCAGCCGTTGGAGACCTGCAGGATCCGGGAGATGTCGCAGGGGCGCGCTCCCGAGTGGGCCAGCTCCACTATCTTCTGTCTCGTGGAGTCCGGTAACGGTCTGCCCCCTACAAACACCCCGCCCAGTTGGTTAACACCGCTGTGACCTGCCAGACACAACACACCCAGGATCACTCAAGAGGTTCTGGAGAACCAGAGACCCTCGCACCAGGACACGACAGGGGGAATGCTTCGCTATGTTAATTCAACTACTTTGCTAACATTACGGATACGGACAACAAACTAAGCATATGTCTACTACCTCTATGTAAATAGATCTACCGACCTCTTTAGTCACATTGTTTAGGGAGTTTTCATTACTATCTTAAAAATAAACATGGTAAATCTTCGTACTTTTATACATATATGCAGACCACTAATAAAAAAGTTGATTCTAATATTTTGAATATATTATTATTTATAAATTTATTTAATATGTGCTGAGTATTCTTGAATGCTTTTGATGATGAAATGACTTGAGTGTGGTATCTTTATTTATGTAATTAACAAGAATACATTTTATATTAACCACTATGTATTAAATAATCAACACGTTTTGGGGCCAAGGAAACGTCCGTATGTGACTCGATTAAGGCGGTTGTGGGGGGGGGGGGTAGGTAAAATGCTACGCAGGGTTAAGTGAGGGGAGGGGGGGGGGGCTGAGTCGATCGACGCAATGCTTTAATTTATTTTATTTGTTACTATTAAAACGGTACAGAATATGCGATCGATACATCTGCTCAGATTGGTTTGCACATAATCAATAATACAAAAATAGTTTTGGTAAGAGAAAACCCCACAAAATGTCTTCAGGAATTAATAGGAAAAAATTAAAACGTTCCAAAAAAAAAAGTTCCAACCGGCTTTATGGACGCTTCCCAATTGACCATTGACCAGTAAACATGTTGATAATTTAACAAATTAGTGGTTTATACAATGTATATTCTTTAATTTATCTTCGTTAAGGATGAATTTGTAATATGATAACTTCTATAACTCTACTTGAGTTTATTAACACTACTCGGGTTTCGAAAGTATCAAGATGTTTATATCTTCGCCTGTCGATGAGAACTACTGATTCTCTCGAAACTCGAGTAGTGTTGATAAACTAATGTGGTTTTATAACAGTGCTTATTTTACAAAATTATCCTTAACGAAGATCTTTATGAAACTCTACAAAGTTGACGACGATTCTATCAATATCATCATTAATTTTATTTATTTTTCACGATAACCAACTCCTCCTGGCAATCCCGGAAGGAAGATGGCCGGTGGGTCGCCCCAGATTAAGCTGGGAGAAGCAATAAAAAATGTGTATGAAAACAGAATGGGCCTAGACTGGTTGACTCATGCGAAGCAGCGCAAGACAAGGGAGCATGGAAACACCTTATCGAGTCTTTAAGCCCCCGACCCTACTAGGACAAGGGGATGAAGATGATGATGATAATGATAACCAAATTTGAAAATATTGCTAATGCTGCAGAGATGCTATAAAATAATGTCTTTCACTATATAACTTTATGTATGTTTATGTGGGAATTCAACTGTAGTTTTTGGATATTATTTATAATAGTAAAATAAAATTCTGTAATTGAAGCTGAAGACGAGAGTAAAAAGAGAATATTCAAATTTAAAGTACTCATGAAAATTTTAGTACCAATTACTGTAACTTTGTTACTACGGCCAGAGTTTGCATAAAATGTTGTCGGGTATTCTGTGTGACCCACGGATGAATTGTTTGATATGTTGGGATAGGTAATGACAGTGAAAAGTCTATTTTTTTTCAAATGTTTGGATTAATTTAATAGTTTCGAATTCATGAACGTGGATGATTAGTTAGGTATTGCACGATATGACTGTGTCTAAAATTGAGATTATGAAAGTTTGAGTATACAGTATTTTAATTTTTTGGAGATATATAAGAAGCATGATTATTTTATTTTTCTTTAAATACAGCTAAGGGATAAGGAAAATTCTTGAGAGAATAATCATAGGAACGTGTATAGATGTTTTATGATCTTATTTAGTAAACGAATGTGTAGAGATGTAAAATACAAAGGTAAAAATAAAACTAATATACCTATTGAATTAAATGAAAGAAACAGAAAATGCTATTTTTTTTTTTAGAAAATAAGCTTTAAAAAAAATTGTTTTAATGATACATAGTAAGAGATTCTATGTGAATATTACAATACAACATTATTCCCCTTAATCGTGTCCTAATACAGAAAGGATCCAAAATCCATTCAAATCACACAATCTTACTACATTAATCTAAATATTTAATACTAGTAATATGTACTAACTTATATCTAAGAATTTTTATCAACATATTATAGTTATTTATATAGTTGTTGAATGTTTTCCAGAAAAATCGTATCACTTGGATTTTTTCAACAAAGAAAAAATATTTTTTTAAATAAATCATGTGAATATATAAAGGGTTAATTCCATAAAAATATGTAAGTAAGCAATATTATATGATAATATTGACGGTCCCTACGTATACTGTCGAATGTGCAAAAATTCAATGTTCCTTTTACTATCTTAAACCTTTATGTTTAATTCTTCTTTAATAAATACTTTTTTTTAAACAAAAATTCATTATTTTTAACATTGTTCAAAAATATAGAGTAAATTCCATGGTTTAAGAAAATAAAACATTTTTTTTTTTGCAAATTCTACAGTATATGTGGGGACCGTCGATTTAGTAAATAATTTAAAAAATTTAAATGATTTTGAAATATTGTAACACACACAATAAAAAAAACACCTAATAAAAAGCATTAAACATCAAAACATTTATTAAATTAATCACATAAACTTTTCCGTTCAAATTTCAATAGCTTGAAAAATGAGACGCTCCAGAACAACTTAACACGCTGAAAAAATGCAATAAGCACTCGTATTGTTTGAGTTTAAGAGTAATTAATCATCCAAGTCTCCTTCTTAATTACACGGCTCTTGTAAAACAACTTAAGGACCAATTTTGTTTTTTAAACTCTTCATTAAGCCACTTACAAAAGTTTTTTTTTTACATTTTGAACAAAGTTAAATTCAAAAGCGGGTATTTGGATTTTATGTCACAATATTTTGTAAAATATATCAAAGAAGCGAAATTTAATTGGTATTCGTTTAAAAGGTTTATTTTTGATTATACCGAAAATCGTATATCAAAAAAAGTTTGTTATAAGCAGGGCTATTATTTTATTTGCGTCTTTTTTAAAAAAAATAATAATGTAATATTATTACTATGAGTCAGGTTAGGTTAGAATTAAAAACACGTTTTAATTATTTGTTTTTGTCAAATTTATACATTTACCAGGCGCGAGCAGCCAGTACATTTAATAATAAGAATAATAATGGATAATTTATATATATATATATAAAATGGCGCTATGTATATATATATATATATACATAGCGCCATTTTCAACTCAAGGGCGTTTTTCACAATTTTTTATAGCCCTACACTAGCATTAGGTGTGCTTAAACATATTTTATGAAAAAAAAGGCGAAATAAATTGTTCATCTGACAGAATATTATTTTTATACACTTGCCCATTTTTATAAAGCTTCAATGGACCTAAAGGCCCAATATAAATTATTATTATAGTATTCCCATGAAAATTGAAGTTGTATGAGAGACATGTTGATGGGAATATTACGGAAAACATATCTTATTTCGATTTATTACGTAGAAATTCTTGTTAAGTTTAGCTTATTTCAAAGTATTGACGGTGTGCCGTTAAGTTTATTTTCTTGGTCTGTCGGGAGTATTCATTTATCTTATTCAGTTTGAACCCGACCCAATAGAATATGGGGTAGAAGAAGAAGAAAAAGAAGAACTCAATTTGATAAATCAATAAGAATTTCGATATCTAATTATCTTTTTAAACTTGTATATTTAGAGATGAAGTGTGATAACATTTTTTACGCGTGGTTAAGCGCTAAGTGAGTGTTGTACAACTATTTCAAGATAAAATCAGATAACCGGTTACAAAATAAACATTTTCGCAAGATTGCAAACAGAAAATAACACAAACTCTAAAAGTTTATCAAACTCAAAATAATAATTCTGTTTATTTGTGGCGTCTCCGGAATTACATTACGGAACTTAAATTTCTCGCAGCGCTTGCCACCCACCCCTAGCCGGGGGGGGTCTGGGGGCAGTAAGGCCTTAAACATTTCATGTTTGAACTTCCGTTTCATATCGCGCTCACTAGTCTGTAGGTATTAAACCTAAACTTTTTAATTTCACCCGTAAAAGGCCGTAAAAGGAAACTTTTCCGCGGAAAATGCCTTTATCTCGGGGGGCAGTTGAAAATTATTATTTCTTTGAAACTAAAAGACCGCCTCGTCCCGCGTTTTATCTAAAGCGAAATCAAATATTATTATACGCAAGATATTTCTCATTTCTCGGCGTATTTTTATGCCCTCTAAAGAACTTATTGAGCGTAAAAATATTGACCGTCTTAACTCATTTATGGCTGAATTTCCGAGAGTTTTTATGACAGGTAAAAAAATATGATGGAAATATGTTTTTTTTTTTCAAAATTTCGCGCAAATTTTTGACGCATGTTAAAAATTACGAATTTTATTTAATTAAAGAATTTAATTTAAAACATATAAGAATACAAATAATTTTAAGACATTTAAGAATAACTATGTTTTAACCACTTTATTGCTATATGTTTGTCAACTAAGTTCGGTTGGACTCAACCTTCTTCAGGACAATTATAATATAGACTATATATATCAGTCTATATTATAATTGTCCTGAAAAAGGTTGAGTCCAACAGAAACTACTTGACAAACATATAGCAATAAAGTAGTTTAAAACATAAGTGTTTAATTTATTCTTAAATGTCTAATAATGTCAAGTCACAAAATGTTTTCTTGCTTTGAAAATTTAAATAATTTTAGATTAATATGTATATTTTCTTTTATTTTAACGTTTTTATGCATACATTTAGTTTCAAATGCATGATAATTATAATCAAATGTTATACTTTTGAATATTTACCACATATGCCTTGCGGTTAGGTATTTATTTTTATCAAATTAATTATTCATTAATTTTTTTTATGTGACCACTTGAATTTATATACTCAGAGTATGTTCAAATTTTTCAAGAACTCTATAATCAATAAATCTAAAAACTGGTTCATGTGGATAAGAATTTTCAACCACAGATGGCGGTAAAATTTTATAGAAATAGTGGTCAACAATCGGTGAAATTTGTGAACATTGTATTGTGTAAAGTGATTACCTAAACTAGCCGATAGGTTGTAAGCCCTTTAAATACCAAAAAGATTTCCATACTTATTTTCCCACATAAATATCTGAGATATCTACAAACATGATTCTATATAGGTTTTTTCACCCTGACGAAGAAAATCATTGTTTTTGAAAATCGGTTGGATAAATGTGAAAATAAGTTATGTGTTATAAATATAAAAAAAACGAAGTTGATACTAAATTTAACTTAAATATTATAGCATTCATTGGATCAAAATGGATGATTTTAATTTTATTTTTTAAATACACTATTTCTTTTAAACGATTTCGAAATCACACCGCGCTAAAAAAGAGCGCATAATATATTTTATAATAAATTATTTGTGCTAACACAATTTTATAAAAAAATTACTTATTAATATTTACAATATTCCCCGTGATGAAAGTAAAGTTGTCCAGTCCAATAAATGTGCGCGTCTATTAAAAGTAGCGATGAATAGTTACGGAATAAGATTTTGTTTTTGTTAAACTGAGATTTGTTTGTTTCCAATTTTTTTTCTTTATACATAATATGTTATATATTAAGTATATGAATGAATTATATAGAATTAGAACTGAGTTTTCATTTTAACTTTTTTTGCACGACTTTCTAGAACACTGTATAGTTTTTTTTATCTTAAACCATTTTTTTAAGTTAGGCAACACATTTTCAATTTTTTATCTTCAGTAGGTATCTATACCTTTTTACACGATTTTGGTTATATTACGTGTGAAAAAAGAGATGAGTAGATAGATACATTAATCCTCGAATTTTATTAGAATGCTAACCGTACACCAGTGAAAAATTACGGAAAATAATAATAACGAATTGCCTTCCGTGACCGCGCAACATAGCGCCTAACACCGTGCGCTGATTGCGTGTTACTCTCTAATTATCTGAGTTTTTATTCCAGTAAATTACAGAATTCGCGACAGACAGACAGACGGACGGAAAAACAGACAGACAACGAAATTATCATGTTTGATCAATGTAGGATTCGTCAAAAGTACATTTGTTTCGCTTGTTTGAATTTTATATTTCTTTCTTTGAAGTGTTGTTAAATATCTGTTTGTATAAAATGTGGTTATATATTACGTTAAAAAGAGATCTGTCAAAATATGTACCTTAAAACAAGGAAAACAAAAAAAAATTGAAGACACGCTTTTATATGCTTTCTTTGCATACGTTCTTAATCGATTGTTCACATCGTATTAAACATTTTATTTTAAAGTTTATAACAAATTTTCGAACGGCATGGTCTTCAGCCGTTTCTGCGGCTCTTGCTTGTGAGTGACGTCATTATTAATTTTAATCTAAATAATGACCAAATCATGTTGAAAATTATTTAATAATGTCTAGTCATCCACTTCAGAGTTATAGCCAATCGGGAAGTTGTTGAAAAATAAAATTATTAGATTTCGCCACAGCCATCAACAAACTAACAGACAAACAAAATAATAAAATAAAAAAATATATTTTTTTAAAAAAAGCATGTAAAAATAAAGTACTTTTTTTAAACTGTCAGGTTCTTTTTCTTTTACTGTGATAAAACTGAAAATAAAATTATTTGTTATTTTTACTGTTTTTTGTTCTATTACGTTTCGTTTAAATATATGAATTTGAATAAAATATTTTATATTTGCGGATTAATTATTATAACACCATTTAATATTGTATAAAGTGAATTATAATACAGTCAAT
Organism: Agrypnia vestita; assembly: GCA_016648135.1. NCBI lineage: Eukaryota > Metazoa > Arthropoda > Insecta > Trichoptera > Phryganeidae > Agrypnia > Agrypnia vestita. The sequence goes on along the minus strand of JADDOH010009622.1, from coordinate 85,340 downwards.
CAAGATATATTATATATGTTTCATAGAGACGAAGCCATTTATATAGGAAAGTGGGTATATAAGTCTTTTTTGGATGTTTATTGGGCTTATGATCTGTTATTAAAGAATTAACGTTTTTATTAAGGTCGTTAGAGATATTTTATACGAAACCGGAATGTCAGACAATTCATCAGATTTTTTTTTTTTTTATATATATTTATTTATTTTTTAGATATTTATTACATTGTACATATGCCAAACCGCACAGCAGTTTTACGGCATGGTTGCCTTCAATATTTGACAATAATTTTTATTTTATAATGAAGATAGTAGGTCATTATCGAGTGTTGCATGTTTTTTTACAAAATGATACAAGATATATTTGACAAGATAAAAATCTTATCAACAGAACTGCGCCATAAACATAGATTAGTGAGAGTCCATTGAAACATACGAACATCCTAATTTTAATAGAGATGACAGTTGCAAACTATCAAATATTTGGTGGCCCGTTACAGAAAAGCCCGAACATGTAATTAGTACACATTGCATACTGGCTACCTCTATCGTAGAAGTGTACACTCCACAACAAAGTGCATATAATTTACGACCTTGGAAGAAATAATCATTTTGGCCTCCACACCCGCGGTGATAGGACGCTCTCCTGATGACGCTGGATACGACATCAGCGAAGTATAAAATATCAGTCTCATTTAACACATTAATTACGACTTGTTGTATGATTGGCCGAAGTAATCATTTTACAGAATTTAACGTTCACCAATTCCACCCAAAAAGACTTTAGATCTATTTTCACAAATAAACAGCTTCGTCTCTATGAGATATCTATAATATATCTTGATTAATGATGTATTTTGTTCTTGAAATTTTTGAACACACTTAAAATATTCTGAATAATAAGGTTGTACCATTTGTATAATTTTACAATTCCATGCATAAAAAAATTATAAACATGTAATAAGCTTACAGAAGACGTTTGCGTACGACACATACTCAGTTCAGACAGAACTTTTTTCTTCCCAATATATAATAATCATTTTTTAAAATTAGTTTATACTTATTTGACAAAGCATGTCGAATGTTCTTTTCTGAAATGCGCAAGTGAGGGTACAATAAATAAATCAAAAATCATGTCTTCATGTGTATTTTAAAAATAAAATTATCCAAATGAACACGACACGGAAAGCGACGTAAATTTGTGTCAGTGGATCTTTATCAAGGTTAAAAATATTATTTCTGTCTGAATTGAGTATCATACAGTAAACGTCTAACTAGTTTCAATCAGGGTTCAAAAGATGTCACTAAGTTTTTTGTTTACAATAATAAAAATAAAAATACATTAACGAATATATAAGGGTGCACGAATTTATTTTATTATGTGTAATTATATAACTACGTAATAGTTAACCCCGTACTTATACGATTGAGGATCATTTTTGTATCGATAAAATTATTTATTCCTTTGATGTCCATATTTCCCTTTTTCTACACCCAAAAATTAGCCAAATTTCCAAAAAACATTAAATTATACTATTCCGTTAATACTTCCTTCCCTCATTCATTCAAAAAGTATGTATAATTCATGGCTTTTTTGAAAAAGTAATTAAAAATTAAATATAATAATAGCGAACCACGACAAAAAAAAACTTTGTTAAAATAACTATGTATCTATTTTATTCGATGGCATTTTCAAGTAAGAATCACGACTCACATTATTTCAAATAATTAATCACTCTCATTGATTGTTACTTAGAGATATCAGTGATTGACTAATAAATAGTACGTGATTTTGAGCTCATCAATATCAAACCCCCTCTTTTTTTTGCAAGTAAAATTTTTACTATTTATTTCAAAGGCGTGTAGTGTAGTGCTACATTGAAATTACTTTTATATTTCAACATATATTTAAAAAAAAAAGAAGTAAAACATATTCTGTAATATTCTTATTACGATTATTGTTGTCATATTATTTAGATTTAATATTAAAATTATTGTCATAATATTCTGTAATATAAATATTTAATTTAGATTTTTTTTCCAAAATGTTTAATATGTTTTCGTAAATATAACTCTCCAATGTATTCACTGTACATGCTGGGTAAATACTATACTTTTTATATTTAATTTTAATTTATCTTCTGCTATTAATTACACCCTAGATATTTAATTTAAAAGGGCTTCGTAAGGCACACAGTTTTGCGGAACTGTTATAGGAATATTTAGGTATTGAAATAAAACGGATATTATTATATACGATAGAGATTCGATTCTTGACATTTTTCTCGAGTCTTACTCTCACTCTCCTGAAGACGTTATGATATGACTCCAACGAATCGTCGGGAATCTAATCTCTACTGATTCATACGGTGCGTATAAAATATCCGTTTTATTTCAATATCTAAATATGTTGATCAACCGTAATATAAACCTCAAAGGTTAAAGGAGTGTTATTCTCCTATCATTTCTACTAAGGGAGCGTTCATAAACCACGTGGTCTAATCAAGGGGGGAGGGATTAGGCAGAATGCTACGCTGGGCTCCGTGAGGTCAGGGGGGGTCAGAGCCGAGCTACGTAATTCTTCATTCATTCAATAATAGGCATGATGACAGATTTTGAAATAATTTTCTATAATGTAGGTACACATTTACTATTACCGAAAGTAACATTATTTCAGTAATAAAGTAAGGTTTTACAAAAATAATTGCATTTTCATCTACCTATTTTTAATTTCGCGCAAAAACGCCCGCAGCTGTCATTTCGTCTACGTGACGTCAAGCCTTGGTAAACATTGTATTGTGTCTATGACAAAAGTTCAAAGACACGGTGATGGGCACTAAGGCGTGACGTCATTCGCTCTGACCGGTGTTTCAATTAAAGTGGCGGACTGCACAATTTTATACTTTTATTTTATTGAAAATCTTATTAATCTCAACGCGTTAATTACAACTGGATCATTTTTTAGAATCCTTTCCTTTCTTCTCTAAAATCACTTATTCTTTAAAGCTTTTCTGTCATCATTCCTATTGTAGAAGTAATTTTGGTAAGAGAAAACAATACAAAATGTCCTCTGGAATTAATAGGAAAAACACACTATGTTCCATTCGAAGGGGGTAGAAGCGTCAAGGCAAGAGCCACGTTTGGGCTACGTGGGGGCTTAAAAGAGTTCTAAATGGATTGTATATGTGGTTTATGGATGCTCCCTAAGCAAGCTATCCTGCGAGTTTGAATTAAACAAAAAAAATCATTTTTACTTCCTTTCTTTTAACTCGTGGCGTCTGCTTGCTTGCCGGCTTGCCGTCAAAAAAAACTTTGGATCGATTTTCGACCCTTTTTCCGTGATCCAATCGAGCTGAAACTTGGCAAGTAGACTCGTGGCAACGGTCAAGAAGATCTATCAAATTTTCGTTAAAAAAATTAATAATTATAGTATAATTTCGAATTTTTAGAAATTTTATTGGTTTTTTCAAATTGGAATCATTAGAAAAGTTTGATTACTAGCAACGGCCGACGGCCCGATAACGTCGCGGAATATTTTCTAAATTTGAATTACTCCGTCGGTACACATAATAGGTACTTCACTACAAATTTCGAAAATCTAAATTGACTGACAAATGTTTTTAGAATTTAATCTTCACAGCATGAAGTGTCTTATCAAAGCTCGAAACATCTGACATTTTAGAAATATATTAAATTACTGTAAGTTTAGTGTTATGTTACATGTTTTAATTCGTCTTTAATTGTTGTTATATTTTACAAAGAAAGGGAGTATAATAAAAACTTGGTTTTTATGGGTTACTTTTTTTAACCTTCGTAAGGTCTTCGGGTCAATTTTGACCCATTTTCTCGAAAATTAACCGCTCTTAAATATTGATATTTTATGACTTTTATTTAATCGCTGTCTTAAGCTTATTTTCAAATTAATCTTTTTTTTTTAAACTTATGTTATTGTGCGTATGAACTTTTTTACTCTAACGGCCTTCGGGTCAAGTTTGACCCACATGAAATAACAAGTTAATTTTTAACGCACAAAACTGGTTATCAGGTCTAGGTTACTTTTTTTAAAATTTAAAATAAAATATAGAACCGACTTTGAGCCCCAAAATAAAATTTAGTAAAATTAAGTTTATCGCCGCTTTAGAGACATCTATCGAACCCCGAACCAGCAGCAAGCTCACCACAGCAGGGGTGCGAGATCTGAATGCAGTCGATCCTGAGGTGATGCGCCGCTACGGCCAGAGGGGGCGTACCTTTGTGCGCCAGGTCGTCCATGCGGTCGATGAGGCTCGCGTCGGGCGGCCACGGGCTGAGCCCGCCCAGCTGCTGCGCGGGGAGCATCGGGGCGCACAGCTTAGCTGGAACAGAGAGAGCCGATTAGCAAATCACCCACTGAACTTACCTGTTGTCTGCCAAAATCCCCCAAACTCAAATGTCATAATATCCAAGCGTTCTTGCCCACTATAGTGTACATGTACAGAAAATATTTCAAGCAAGGCGGTCGCTGTCTTGTACACAGGGTTATTTGGAAAACATTAATAACCTCGCAGGAATGTATTCCTGCCTTGATTGTGAGTGGGAAATGTTCAAGCTATCGTGACCTAATATCAATAGTTATGGACATCAAAGTTTGCATTTTTTTTTCAATATTTTTGACCTATTTTTTTTACAAAACGTTGGAGTATCATTGCAGTAATTTATATCAGTTACGAAAAATTCATTCGTTTCAATAAAAGTTAAATAAAATAATAAAAACCTTGAAAAATTCCAATTGGAATGTTTTCCAATTGGAATTCGAAGGTTTTTATTATTTTATTTGACTTTTATTAAAGGGAATGAATTTTTCATATTCGATTTAAGTTACTGTAATGATAGTAGAACGTTTTACAAAAAATAAGTCAGAAATATTGAAAACTTTGATGTCGCATGTCTCCATAACTATTGATACTTGATAGTCATGATAGCTTGAACATTTTCGACTCATAATCAAGGCAGGAATATAGTCCTGCGAGGTTATTAATGTTTTCTGTATATAGACAGCGACCGCCTTTCTTGACATATTTTCTGTAGATGTACAGTACACTATACTAGACAAGAACATTTGGATATTACAACATTTGAGTTTGAAGGATTTTGGAAGATGACAGGTAAAACAATTACAAAAAAAAATTGCAAATCTTCTTATTCTAGATCAGTGTTTTCCAATCTGTGGGTCGCGACCCCCAGGGGGGTCGTCATGTGTCACTGGGGGGAAACCAGTTAATAGTAAAAAGCAAAGGTTGTAGGTCATACACTGCAATAAAATTACAATTTTTTAACTGAGAAGGCTGTGACTGTTTATTTTTTAATAAATTTTCAAACCTTGGTTGTATTTTTGAGACGTTCACAATCAAATAACTTTCTAACCGAAGCCTGCTTCTCTTCTGAGTTTTTATATTTACCGTTTCGGAAAACGTTAGTTTATATAGATAAGAAGAGACGAATGGCACTAAGAATTTTAAAACATCTCTTGCCAGCTCTGGATATGCTTCTCTTCTCTTCTCTTCATCCAGAAAATTTCAATCGTTTGCAAATTGAATTTTATTTTAAGCATGCCGTGAGCAGCAAAATCTTTAAGATTTTCTCTCATCCCTCATAGATAACAAATCGGTCAGTTGTACTGACATATCCAAAAGAGGATTTATTTACCCATCTTTACCCATTGGCAGCTTCGGAATCCAGTTCTGGAAAGTAACTTAATTTTTTTAACGTTTTTTAAATCACGGACAAAATTTTGGACCCGGGGGCTGGCCAGAATTTTTTCACTTGTAAAGGGATCGCGTATTCAAAAAGATTGAAAACACTGCTCTAGATCATGGAACTGTTACTGAGCGGGAAGTCGAGTACCAGCTATTTTTTTTTTGTATTACAGATTGCTCCATTTATAATCCAAGTGTATCTCGGAGTACCTAAATAGAGGCGATCTGCTGCTTGATGCATTCAATGCTATCATTAAATACATCGAATGATCGCTCAGTTCATTTAGGAGTTTCATACTACGCGTTATGGTGTGCTTATTCATTATATCTGTTCTGCATTTTGGGACATGAAATAGCGCGTGACCTTGATTACCCAAATAATTATTTGGTATAAACAGGCCATAATTCTCTAGCAGGTTCGGGGCATGAATTCTATTTCTTAAAATTTTAACCCCCAAATGACTAGGCCCTCCTATCTGCGCGACTCGAAGTAGTTGCGGTAGTTGCATTCCCTCAGCAGTACTTCATGGTTCGTGAATGTGGGATATTCTCCTGTTCTGCGCATGTATAAGTAGCGCAAGAATTTCTTTTGAATCTGCTCAATCATGTCGATGTATTTCCTTTGGTGTGGGCTCCATACTGCCATTCCATATTCCAATTTTGAACGAATTATGAAATTGTACATTTGCTCGATGCACTTTTCATTCGAAAATCCTTTTGATATACGTGTTACGAGACCTAAAAGCTTATAACACGTTGTAACTAGTTGGTTTATGTGACTTGAGAAAGTCAGTCTGGCATCAAAGACAATACCGAGATCCTTGATCTCAGCAACGCGTGAAATTTTTTCTTTATTGATCGTATAATCGAACTTTATTGGTGTTACTGAACGACTATAAGTAAGACATGCACCTATATTTTCACCTTTCTGATGGTCTTCCTGGTGTACGATGTCCTATGGGTATATTGTGGGCTACTTACCACAGGGGCAATTGTCGTATTATCCATCCTATAAAAACCATTATACTGTAGCGAGATGGTTATGTTGAGTTAAGGAATTACGCACCATCGAAAATTCTTGAAATGAGAAGGCTAGTCATGAACTATTTCGGGGACATTTATCTATAAAAGGAGATGGCCGCCTGTTGCGTAGTCAGTCATTGTTGACGTTTGGCAAGTGTGACGTTGGTAGTAATAAAACCGCGGTGGTGTGGTCAGCATGATTAATCGAGTGACAAATATTTCAAGCGAAGTACCTACCAACAAGCGAGAAGTTTTTCTAGTGCTAAATTGAAAGAGATTGTTTTAGAAAGTGATCTAAGAAATATAAACAGTGTTAGTGTGAATTAAGGAACAGTGTAATAAAAAGTGTGTAATATTATAGAAACATTTAGAGGACAGTGCTCCGATGTATCTCGTATTCGTGATTTTCATGTTCAGTGACATTTTTTCACTGGACACGAGTCTATAAATCAATCAATAACTTATATAATAAACAAGCAGCGTCATTGCTAAGCAACACTTGTTATTTTGACAACGCCATAGAAAGCACAGACAGAGGGCGACAGACAGAGGGCGACACCACAGACAGAGGGCGACACCACAGACTACGAAGCGAATGAGATACCTACGTGCGAAATTCTCGATAACAAATCAGTGCGATAAGAGACAGAAAAACAAAATTTAAATATATATATTTTTAAATTTGTATGTTTTTATGACCTCGTCCATTTCCTTTTCGTAAAAAATTCAATGCTATCATTCTTTTCCGAGTTTTTAGAAGGATATTGTATGAGCCTTGTCAACTGATTATTTTCTGTTGGATTTTTTTGTTTACCATTTTTGATTTGAAATCTGAAAAAAAATTAGACGCGTACATCTGATAGTGTAAGAATTGCGTAAGAAGAATTGTGAGGTACGCATTTAGATTGGAATTTTCGTTCTAGAAATTTCAGCCAATCACACCTTTTTTCGAATGTATAAACAGCACATAAGTATGCTTATAATAAAAAGTACAATTGAGAAATAAACAAATTAATCACAATCGCCAGTGAGTCCAAAAATGAGACGGACCATAAAATAATGCGATTACTTGTATGTAAATGCCATCTAGCGAAGAATAAATTTTTACCTATTTATTCTTATTTTATTCTCTAGATCAAAACTGCTAGTCATAAGTTAAATATCATTATAAAAATAAGAAAAAAACCACCACATGACTTCTCTAAATTATAATAACTAGTAAAAATATTACAGTTTAAAAAAGTAGAAGATAATAGAAAAAGTTTAATAATTAAATGTTTCCAGAGGGAACGGGAAGGAGAAAGAGAGATAAGGTGACACGGAGCTGGATTAAAATCGGCGTCATTATATGAAAAACGTATTGTCATGAGATTCTAAAAATCGAGGAGAGTGGCACATAGAAAATAAAGGTTCCCAGGCGAACTCGAGTATTCCGGAAGAAACACATATGCACCAAAATACGCCGGAAGTTTCTAGAACTCGAGTGGTTATAAATTACGCACAAGATGCACGACAACAACAGTTTACTAGTAGACGGGGGCCCAAAGACTCGACAAGGTGCTTTGTCTTCTGTCTTGTGCTGCTTCCGTGGGTGTGTTGTCCAGTCAAGACCATTTCTGTTTTCGCACACTTTTTTGTTGCTTATCCCAGCTTAGTCAGCTCAATAGTGGCTTCATGCCGATTATGTGCCTTATGTTGGCATTTTTCAATCTATTTATATTAAATTTGAATATTTATTATATTTATCAAACTATTATGCAAATCATATAGGAAAAAATTGAATATTACACGGATGCTTCAGAGCTCTAGCCAGTCGGGAAGATGTTAATATATCAATCAATTTGGAGGCAAACTAACAAAAAAACAATTATTTGTAATAAGATAAGTGAAGCTAAATAAAAAATATATATCTCATTACAAATGGCGAATCTATACCAGTTCGATGACAAATTTCAGCACGAGATGGGGTTAATAAATAAAAATCTCATGTGGAACGAGTTTTACAAAGTTAATAGGCATATATGTACGTATGATGGGTCAAGGCCAGCCGTGGTTTCGTGACCAATTAGAAGCCCGATGCGACTGACGTGGTACCGGCTGCCCGCGAGTCACTCTTTACCACCATCACTCTTTCGCTGACCGCCGTAGTCTACGCCACGTTACACGTTGCATTTTTTTCTCTGTTCCTTATTTTATCTTAATTTATTCTTCTCTTTATGAATTTCTTTATGATGTTTGTCTTTTCTATATTACTGCTTTATTATGTGATTAACCTTTACATGTTTGATTTTATATTTTACCTAATAAAGAGCGTTTGGGGAGAGTGGAACAGTGAATGGAGTTTTGTTGGGCCTCTCCTTGCCGGGTCGCTCTTTACACGACTTGGAACGGAGATGGCCTTTAGAGAAAAAATGTCGATCTGGCGATGTATGTGTAGAGCCGATACGGAGTTTTTGCTCATAAAACGGTCCTGGGTATGCGGTGGGTCTCCATTGATTGTACTCCGTACTTCATTATTGTAAACTGTTCCCGTCAATAAATGGACTGATTAAAATGTGAGTGTTTCTGGCCATTCTGTATCTCCATTTGTCCTGCCTGAGCTTGCACCATACATTACACAGTAAACTCGAGCGTATTCAAACAATTCACACAATATGCTTTCAGCGCCGCATGTGCCTAGCGGGATTCGTGACTTACAGATGGATATTGTTGTAATTTATTCAAATTCATACTCTTTACCGCTTTATATTGTTACTCCTAGCGCCATCTCTTGTCACTTGTCTGAGTTGCACGATGACAGGAAAATAACCTAACTTCCTCCCGGTTGTCTTTTTCTTTACTTGCTAAAGGTCTGTGCTAAATAGTTCTAAGATAATTAATAAAACTAAATTAAAAGTGTGTCTAAAGTTTAATCTATCAGTCCTTCATTCTCACATCTCTCTTCGGCAACATTCATCTCTCTACGCAATTACAACAGCCTATTTACCATACACAAACACATCTGTTACATATAGAACAACCAAAATTCGATAGATGTGGTAGTCAATCATGAGTGGGATATGTGAATGCTATATTGTGTAAAGTGATCAGCGACAGAGCGATAAAGCGACAGGTCGTAAGCCCCATAAACACCCAAAAAAACTTTTATACCTACTTTCCCATATCATAAGCTTCGTTTCTATAAGACATCTTTAATATATCTCGATTAATGATGTCCCATTGGGATAAAATCCTGTATCGTGTTCTTGAAAAATTTGGACACACTCGAAATATTCAGAAAATATATTATTATATATCGTAATATTTTGTCAGATAAATATTTAATTTCGTTTTTTTTCACTCCACATATTCAGACTAAATAAAAGCGTTTAGTAATAAAAAATGAATGTTTTTTATCCATGTACGTATGTAATGTACCCTTTTGATATCTGTCGTTATAATAAATGTTGTCCGAATGTCCCAAAAGATAAGCAAAAAGGTCAAGGCGGCAGCCAGTAGATTGATGACGAGCCTCGGCTGAGGGCTGCAGATAAAGTTGGGGTAGCTACCAACCCCCGGCCGATTGATTCATGGGCTATTTAACACGCTCCCTGGGTTCCCGCGCTGACCCTGTCTCCGGTGCAAACCGAGGGATAATCAAATCAGTCTCACGATTTTCATGGTCGTTTATTTCAGAGATGATAGATTGGAAATGTAGCCGATCGTGGTAGTATTGGTAACGATCTTAATGAGTTAAAAGGGATCTTAATCTCTTCCTTTCAAGTCAAAGATAAAGGAAACGTTATGATTTCAATTCAATTAAAAATGCAATATATGTAAATAAACGGAAGATATATATAAGAGATATTTTGTACTTACACAAAAAAACTAGATTCATCCCAATTTGCCAAACACCTAATTCAGAATAACCATAACATATCTCTAAACAATTAACCGATTCCCTTACACTTTTTCAATAAAGGATTTAAACTAAATACGACTATATTAGAGCAATTAGAAATAAAAAAAAATAAAAAATAAAAATTGTCTTTTTAGCAAGCACTTATATCCGTTTCCGTTGTTTTTACTCAAAAATAAAAGGTCACCTGCACAATTTTCTAGAAAGTCTAATATCTATCTCATATTATCTGTATTTATTCAATTATCCTCATTATTTACAATATTATGTATTTTAGAGAAAGCATTTAATTAACAAATATATTAATCAATTAGAAAAGATATACAAAAAATCAAACTAAGGAAAAACATTTTAGCTGCTACCGGGATTCGAACCGACGGACCTCCACTCTATCCGGAAATGGCGCATTATGCAATTTCGCCATGGCAGTTTGGTAAATTAACGTAAATTTTTTGACCTTATGTAGTCTCTTTTTATTTGATTAATAATACTCATATTATTATCTGTGTGTATCTATGTATCCATGAAGATTTTTGTATATTAAAAATTGCCCTAGCACATATAGAAACTGAGAATTAACGGTATTAGTGAATCGGGAAAAAATTTTCCGCTAAGGCACTCTCGTGGAAAACGCTGGCTAATCCGTTAGACAAAAAAAATTGGGAAGTAATGAATTGTGTAAAATTAAATGATCTACAAAAAAGTCAGTGATAGTATATATCTATAAGTTAAACCAATCATTTTTTGTCTAAAAAAATTCATCAAATATATAACTACTATATAATGGTTAAATTTCCAGAAATTTTGACCAATTCATTATAATTCCTTATCAAATTAAGCATCTTAATAACCTCAATAATGTACCGCAGACGAAATGTATCATTTATACCGAGTCATTAAATTAAATATATCAGGAGATATGACGAGTTAACAAAAAATAATTAGTGGCCATCATTTAATATGCGTCATGGGGCCGTAGGGTGACGTCTTTCAATTTTTTTTTCAATTTATTTACTAAAGGGTATCACTATAAAAACAAAACTGTACCGGGCGATACCGGTTCGGGTCGCTAGTAAGGTATATTAAGGTGATCTGCAAATCGGCAATAGGAGCAAAATTCACCACTTTTTCTCGTAACTTCTCTTGCATTGTGTACACACTATTGTACGAAAAGCTATCAAAAATTTATTCATCAGGTTCAATTTATTTTCAAAACATTTATTTATATTTCTAAAATGACACAAACCATATTATTCAACAATGTTTTAGAAATGAAAAAATGTATATAAATACATAAAAATGCTCCACTTTGTGGGCTTTGCATGACTGAATGGACTTGAGAAATAGCCTTTTTTTAAATAATATTTCAAAATAAACGATTATCTTTAATTTATGTTCTTTACATTTCGTTTACTTACAATTTATGTTTAAAAAAATTGTTTTTTCTTTTAAATATTAATGTTTCTGCGTGGTTTTTTAAAATTACTTTTACATAGCAGTTGACAACTTTTTAACCTTAAGAATGAAATGATGCATATAAGTGTTTTAAATAAAAAAAAATAAAAAAATGAAATCATATTCAATATTACTGATATCAGCCATTTGATCAACTCGCAACGTATTGTGTACAAATACCTACATTGCGTCATAAAATGGGGAGTTCTATTTCACAGGTATTGTAATTATGAAAAACCATTATAGTGTATTATTTGGTAGAAAGCTTGGTAAGCGCTATAGATGAACAGATTGACATTTTCAGTCAAGTACCTACATGTGCTGCTTAAATTAGTTACAGATATTTTGCAATATTCAATTATTCAAATGTTATTTTTATACACCCTTAGACGAGCATTCCACCTAGTACGTCATAATACCAGTGCCAATTTGCTATCCTTTATGTCAGTTAGCAATTAAACTCGCATTGAAATGAAATAATCCACTCAAAACCCACTTCTAAGAGGTGACCCTTGAACTGCACCATTTCATCCCCATTTCTTTTTCAGAATGTCAGCCGGTCGCGAATGTGAGGTGTAAAATAACACTTTCGCACCTCGTTAGCACGCGTGTTTCAAAAAAATATTTTTGTTTAATAATTCAATAAACCTACCCTTTTCGTCGCCTTGGTAATTGGCTGACACTCTCGCTGTTCGTTAAGGGCGCAAGGGTATTTTTATTATACCCGTCCAGGTGTGCAGATAGACATTGAGAATATACTGCATTATTTTTTTATTTTATGTAGAAAACAAAACTTGGTGTAAACCCTTCAATAATTGTAGAAAAAACATAGCGTGGGCTGAAAACTAGAATTAGATTAATCGAATTTTATTAAGGACCACTTAAACAAAATAATTCGATCTATATATTTTATTACATAAATAATATAAAAATCAAAATACTATAGGTTTATAATTTTTTTTATTGAAAATGCAAAAAAAACCCAAATATTTAAACGAATTTAAAAGTTATAAGTAAGTACGCATCACAATCAGATATGCCATCACTTTCATCATCAGACACATTAAAAATTAAATTACTTTCATCGGTGAAATCGTCAAATGCAATGTCTCATTCCCAATATTGACATTCTATTTTGCATACATGACTGCAAATGTTACCCCACTCAACGGTCACCAATGGTCACCGTATTTTTCTTTAAGCGAGCTCAAGTGCATTCTCCTCGAGAGTTGAAAACGTACTAAAAGATTTATTGCTTGTCCGTCACGACATGCCTTTAACCAATCAGCGATGCGATTTCTACTAACACATTTACAGACCTGCATATCACACAAACTATTTGTTTATGTGTTAGTTTTGGCATTCTTACATGGCGGGACCTTTAATATACGTTAATGTTTATCTGACCACTTATCTGACTTTTACGCGTATCATATAGATACGATGGCTGATCTGTCTAACTTACTAAGGAAATAATTACGATTTTTAAATTGGAATTACTCGTTTAATATTTACGTGCCGGGTTATTTTATGACGTTTTTGGAATCAGGACCCTCAATTATTCAAAGAAATTCTTCAAGAAAGTGTGTTATTTAAAAATAATGTCGTATTTGGTTATATTGACTCCCAGGAAAGCATATACAGATTTTTACTGTGCATTTGAAAAAAAATTGACATCAGGCGCGTCAGATCCAACGAACAGTGAACTCAAAACACCGCGCGGCGCGAACAAGATGAGTATTGCGTTTAGTTTGTATACATTTGCGAGAAGTTAGGCCAAATACATGCAGAGCTTTAAAATTGTTAATGTGCTAGCTTGTTCTAGTAAGCACAATAACGTGTATTTTTTTATTTATCGTGAAATTGCCTTAGGTGCAGTGTATAAGCAGATTATTTTTTCTTCGTTAAATAACTTGGTATTGTATAATATCAATTATGTAAAATGTGTGTTCATTACCACTTATACATTTACTCGCATATACTTCGTTGTTTTGCATCTACATAGATTTATTTGTAGGATTATTATTATTTTAACAGAACAACGATAAACCTTCTAAGTAGAAATAGATAAGTACAACAAAATTAAATAGATTTTAATTGGCCGTATAAAAAGAACCAAAGCCCAACAAAATGACTTCCATGTACAATACTTTAAATGATAGAAAGACAAAATACTTTAAAAATAAAATTGCATGTAGTCGTAGCATAGATATTCATGGACATTAAAGAAATGCAAACAAAATTGGAATTCAAATATATATATAGAAAACAAATTCAGAAAACATTTTATATTTCAAAGGACTTGAGGAATACAATAATCTACCAGAGAATGTGAAAAAGCAGAGAAAAGGTAGGAATGTAGGGATTGTAGTAACAAATAAGTAAGAAAGGCAACAGGTATCGAATAATATATATTGCTGGTTGGTATATTCTAATTTATTTCCGACGATCATAGATTTTTATAGTTTATTGTAGATTAAAATACGTTACTTCAAAAGTTAATGCTAAATGCGTGCGGCTGGAAGGATGGTTAAAGAAAGAATGGGGGAAGCCGCGCGAGATCCGAACCAGCGCAGCGGCGGCTCGTTTTTTACTCGGATTTCGGTTTATATATTTTAAACGTGGATAGGTACAGTATGACCGCTGCGTTTGAACTAATCTGCGCACAAATACATTTTGATCTAATCCACAGTGGCGTACAGTGAGAGTATTGAAGCGTAATGTTTACGTTAAAATATATTATAAAAAAACGAATTAAAGATATATCTCGAAATATTCTTATGAAAATTATTTTCATATTATTCAGATTTTACTATGCCGTAATATAAAGATTTTATTTCGGTGTTTTTTTTTACAAAATATGTACTCACTTCACTGCCCACTAATCCAAAATACGGCTAATTAGCTTCGCTCGAAGTTTGACGAGTCGTCTTTGGGTAGGTAGGTAAATGCGCGTGGCTGAAATATCAGCCGCATTCTAAGACTTCACATACAGTACCTACCCAATTTACAAAATTAAAGATGGCATAGAGAAATATTAGGTCCTTACATATGAAATTGACGTTTTGCCGTACTGGCAAATTTGATCTCAAATATCTTCTCTTTGGTTAGGAATTCCAAATCCAAATTTATACAGCTATTTACTCATGTATTTGTGTTTTGAAAATTATAATTCATTTGTTTTTTCTTCAATTGTTTTTTTCTTTGCGTCACTCAGTTTACAAAATGAAAAACTTGAAATATCGCGTTATTTACGAGTACGAGTTCCACCGTGGCACCAGTGCTGCAGAAACGGCTCGAAGGATTAATGATGTGTATGGCGACGGTGCCGCAAAAGAAAACACAGTGCGTTTTTGGTTCCAACGTTTTCGTTCTGGAAATTTCGACCTGCAGAACAAACCCCGTGGACGGCCGGAGACCAAAGTTGATAATGAAGAATTGAAGGCTATTGTGGAAGCGGATCCATCGCAAACCACATCCGAGTTAGCTGCAGGCTGCGGTGTTAGTGATAAAACTGTTTTAATCCACTTGAAGTAAATTGGTAAGGTGAAAAACTTGAAAGGTGGGTACCTCACGAATTGAGTGAAGCAAATCAACAAACGCGCGTTGACTGCTGCGTTGCATTACTCAACCGGCACAATAATGAAGGGATTTTAAATCGAATCATTACCTGTGATGAAAAGTGGATCCTGTACGATAATCGGAAGCGCTCATCGCAATGGCTGAACCCTGCCGAACCAGCCAAACCATGCCCCAAGCGAAAATTGACTCCAAAAAAGTTACTTGTGAGCGTTTGGTGGACTAGTGCTGGTGTCGTTCACTACAGCTTTCTTAAATCTGGCCAGACGATTACGGCAGATGTCTATTGTCAGCAACTGCAAACCATGATGGAAAAGCTAGCTGCTAAACAACCGAGGCTGGTTAATCGCTCTAGGCCACTGCTGCTTCATGATAACGCTAGACCACACACTGCACAACAGACGGCTACCAAATTAGAGGAGCTTCAATTTGAATGTCTAAGACATCCACCGTACTCTCCGGACCTTGCCCCAACAGATTACCATTTTTTTCGAAATTTGGATAACTTCTTGCAAAGGAAAAAATTCAACTCCGATGGGGCAGTCCAAACCGCCTTCAAAGATTTTATTGATTTCCGTCCGAATGGTTTTTTTAGTAAAGGGATCTATGAACTATCTATGAGATGGCAAAAGTGCATAGATAGCAATGGTACATACTTTGATTAAATAAATATATTATAATAAAAAAAAATCGGCTTTATGTTCCCCCCATATTAAACGCCAATTTCATATGTAAGGACCTAATATATACGGTCATTTACATACGCTTTGTAGTAAAATATAATTATTTTTTTCGTTACTATTGTTCACAATAAAATAACTTTAAATTATTGTCATGTATCGTGGCTACGTGAGAAATGAATTAGCGATTTTTTTAATTAATGGTGAATTATGAATTTATTAAACTTAACACTATTCTTTAAATTACACAATTTCGCAGTATATCCCTCGTAAATGCACACTTTATTATCGCTGGGTAAAACGTATTTACTGGGTCGTTTCGCGCGTACTTGGCGGTCGATTTCGCACCGAATGAACGATCAAACAAGACAACTCAACTCGCGCCGCAGTTTCGTTCCGTATTTATACCTAAATGCTGATATTTTCGTATTTTCTAGATTATTCTAGTGTTTAGGAGAAGGTCCTCGTCGCTTCTCGATTGCACCAGGCATTTCTAGTCTGTAGACGTTTCCAGAATGTTATAGAACACCATTTATTGTTATGGGCCGTTCTCGATCCTTCGATGTGTTTTTCGTGTTATGACATATTACAGTGAATTCGGACAATGCGTTATTCTTTTTAGCATCTCGTTTCATTATATAAATTTCACTAGGTTGGTATCTGCTTATTATGTAGGTATGCATCAATAATAATATATTTAAATAAAAGGATGTTAAGGTTAATTAGGGAGATAATGATTTTATAAGAAAACATGATTCCAAATATAATTGTATAATTTTTCTAAATATCTGTCATTTGCTGGCGTTAAAATTTTGACGACGAGATCCCAAAATGCTAAAATGCATATTTTTGCAAAACGGACCACGCTCCACAGCTGCTATCATTGACTGCAAAGCGGCCACCCACCATATACTAACTGGCAAAAGCTGGTTGATTAGCACCTAATTTGTAAATTAGATTATTTAAGAAAAAATAAATATTTTATTTGACTTTACCGTCGGAAGATGAAAATTATTTCCAAAAATAATTCAGATTTCGTTGCGTTAAATTTTTGTGAGAGTACACGCTAAGCTAAGCATCAATAAAATATGATTATTTAATGAATTTTTGATTTCCGTAAACTTAAAAAATATTTACAATGGCTGGTAATTGAATAAGTATCTATATGTAGGTATATATTAAACACAACAATTTATAACGGATAAAGATAGATACACCACCTAAATTCTCAGTGGAATCACAGAAATCTCACAGAATAGGTATTGATATATCATCCAGTCAGTAATATTTATTTGAGACACATAAGTTACCTGACATTCATTTTTTCCAATTCAAATTAATGGTTTATTTTTGTAATGTACCTAATCACATTTTCACATTTCGCGGAATAACGGCTAAAATGCTTATCAATTAACTCAATAACCATCAAAGGTAGGCAGAGAAGATATAATGCCACATTATTCTATCTTTGTACACCACTTTTGCTTCGGCTACAACCATACATCTTCTCACGCACGCTCTACGGTTGTTGGAACTTTTACCAGGTCCTCCTATACTTATTTGTTTCAATTGATCGTGCCAAGTCTTTCGCGAAAGTTCCCGTTGTCTTCAACACTCGTCTCAAATATTTTCTTAACCATCCTCTCCTTACTCATACGTTCCACATGACCATCTCTGAGATCCTTTATTTATTCTTTCTATCACGCTAGAGCCACCATTACTCTCACTTCTAATTTGATAATTCTTCGCTCTATCGACCAAAGATTTTCAACACACACTCCTTAGCGCTCTCATTGCTTTTTATATTGTATTATTTTAATGTTTGTATTTCTTGAGCATTCAATATGTAACAATTTGTATACATTTTGTTTAAAGTGTTCATTCATTTAATGTACACTTCAGCCTATTTTTTGTAAAAGCCCTGAAGAACGTAAATAAATAAATAAATAAAATCCCTAACTTTCAAAATATTTTTATTCCTTTTTTGCCATTTCTAGGCTTCACTCTATACGTTAAAGTTGGCAAAAGAACTTTGTTATGAACCGCTAAGACTATAAGATAACTATACTAAAATTATCCCGACATAATTTTAATGTACCCACTGATATAGACAAATATATTGCAATGGTAATTATTAGATGGAATAATGTCTTTCAGATCGGTTTGCGGAAACCGGTTAGGTATAAAAATCTAAAAAGTTAAGTAAACTACAAAATAAAAAACTTAACTGTAATTTTTGCCTCAAGAATTCGTAACTAAAAGTAAAACCACATGTAGATTAAATTAGTCTAGCTCGGTAAGCGGATATATTTATGTCCACAGAATACATTAAATAAATACTCAAAAATTAAATGGCGAATATTCATTAGTTTAAATTTATTTACTGCATCTGAAAGCTCTGTGGTTTTCTAGTAATTAATAAATTGTAATAAAGCTTTATATTCCATTATATATTTTTATTTAATTTTTATATAATAAAACAGTTTCTCACCTCAAATCAAATAATGTAAGGACATATAATTAAATTTAAAAAAGTTTAAACAGAAAGACCTAGATATATGGATTGTGCTTAATTTTTATAATATACCAGGTTGACAAACCTATAAATGACATAATAGCTGATATGCCTAAAAATAATGGTACCTACCAGTTAATTATTAATAATTGTAATAAAGTTTTATATTCCATTATATTTTTTTATTTAATTTTTATGTAGGTAATAGAATACTTTCTCACCTCAAATCAAAATAATGTAAGACATACTAATTAAATTTAAATAAAATAAGATTATTTAAAAATATTTTGATTGCAATCATAGGCTTAAGAAAGAGCACTTAGTATAAAAATTAAAAATAATAATTATTGCGTAAAAGCTTACCTTTTTAAAAAATTGAAAAATCCGGAAAATCCTAGAGCACAATTATTAAAAAGTTGCACATTGAATGACGCACATAACACCTCACAATAATTTGAATTGTGAAATTAAAAAAAAACTATCTACTTTTATAAAATAACTACTTTGATAACTTTTTAAACATCTATACTTTTTATAAATGTGCGTTAATGTAAACTTTTTCTGATTTGAAAATAAATAAATTGTTTTTCATAAATTTATAATAACGATGTTATATTAACACTTATTAACGTCTACGATATTTATTTTTGATTTATATTTAAAAAACATATGTATTACTATATTAGCACCTATCAATTTTATATATCTAATAAGTTGTTTTGCAATAATAAATTATTGTTAAAAATTGAAACCATTTAAATAACAGTCATAGTATGGTTCAAAAATCGAAAACGAACAAACGAAGCGCGCTTTTCAAAATAACAAAATCAGATCCCGTGCGACCTCTACCCTGGGCCAAAACTTTACTACTGAACCTTAAACAGGCATGGTTTATATTTTCTGATAACGGTTTAAATTATCTTCAAAAAAATTCAAATTGAAAACATTATTCAAACAAAATAAATCCTTATGAACTCCTGCAATGCGGCTCAAAATAGTTTGACGTTGGCGCATGATTTAGAATCTTGTTTAACGCGTCAAAACCAGCAGACAATCTATCCTGCTTTAAGCGCCAAAACAAAATACAACATCTATACCTGCATAATACGATCGCCGTCTCTCTCTTTCCTGTTGAAGTAAACGGGAGAGTAATATTCGCCTCTCTTTCGCGAAAGCTCCCCGTGTTCCAAACATAAATTCAAAGTTGAAAGCTCCACGTTATCTCCGGCCAATGGGAGCCGAGCCCGGTGCGGTCGGACCAATGGGACGGCGGGCTTTGTGGCGGTCGCCGCCAATGGGTTGATACAATTGATTTTTTTTTCAGGTTTTGCAGGATTCCCTGTGAAGTTGTGTTTTGTTTAATGTTTATTTATTTTGGCTATGATTTAGTGTCGGCCGTGTGGTGTGAGCCCGCGGACGGGGCTCCGACGCTCTTTTCCACCACAAAGGCGTTTGATGGAGGATTTTAAAAGTTTCGCAAAAAGAACTACGTCACTCTGTAGTCTTTGAAAAACCTTTTGAAGCTCGCTGTTATTGAGTTATTTACTCTTTTATTTCTGCTTTGCCAGGCTGAATACAGTTCGTTTAAATCTTGCGAAATTATGAGCACAATATTTTAGAAATATTTTTGAGAATTTAATATATATTAATTTTAAATTAAAGAATGAAATTAACGTATTTTATAAGCTTCCACGCAAATTTATAAGACATACTATTAAGAAAAGTCTAAAATTTAAATTAACATAATTTCAAATACATAAAAAAATTCATACTGATTAAGTGAGCAAATGTTAATCATTAGGTTTATTTATTGTTTACCTACTTATATATATTTATATATAAACTTGTGTTACTTGTTTTTCGAATTAGTCAGTTTTTCTTTTGTGAAAATTATGCCGTATATTATCAAATATAAATAAAAAGAAAAAATTAAAAAAATCTTTATTAGAATTTTAAGCAAATTTGCTATAATCCTATTTTTTAGATTTTCACGGTAGTTTAGAATCTACTGGTTTGAGTTTTCTGGGATATTCAACCGTGGTTCTATGCTCAAACTAGAAGACAGGTAAAACCCATCAAAAGTGACGTAGGTACCTACGTACCTAGGTACTTTTACATGTTTAAAACTTGGCTTAACATTATTCATTACTTATAATGTCATAACGGTACTTACCTACATAAATCAACCAAATATATAATTGTCTAATACAAAGTTGTTTTTAAATCCTTTTTTAAGCTTGTGTGTCAGGCGCTCTATCCTCTCCGCCTATACCCGCAAGAATACGGCGTGATTGTAGATAAGTTGATTAATTAGGTTCGCATGAAATATTTTGCAATACATCGTCGCTGAAATTTCGATGTATTATATTATATTATAATACTCAAAACAAGCTGGATGCATAGAGTTACAAATGATACATAAAAATGATAGTAAGATGTTATGGTTCGGATGAATAAAGAAAAAATAATAATTAAAACAATAAATGAATGATGATGTATGCAAGGAAAGTGACCTTATTATGAACGTAAACAAGTCAAAAGTGATGATATTCGAGAATGAGGAAAGTAAGACAACGTGTGAAAAACGAGCACTAGTAGGTAATGAATGTTTGGAACAAGTAGATGAGTTTGTGTACTTGGGAAGTATGTTCGATAGAAGAGGAAATATTGAGAAAGATATCAAGAGGAGAGTGTCTGCGGGGAATAGAGTGAACGGTGCTTTGAACGCAATAGTTTCTAATAGAAATACCTATGTCTACCGAGGCAAAACTAGCGGTAGGTACATTATGGAATTCTTGTACCAACACTGATGTATGAAAGTGAAACCTGGAGCTGGCAGAAGAGGAATAAAGTAGATTGAATGCAGTGGAGATGAGATCCCTGAGACGTATGTGTGGCAAATCCGTCTATGATAGAGTAAAGAATGAAGATATTAGGGATGAATGTAAAGCTAATCTTGGCATAATTAATAGAATCAAAAAAGATGGTCTGGGCATGTTGAGCGAATGAAAGAGGAAAGAATGGTAAGAAAGATATATTATTCAAGTTTTGATGGCACCAGAAAGAGAGCGCGACCGCGGAAGACGTGGCATGACCAGATTAACCAGATACCGGAAGACGGTCCCATTAGAAGCCTCAACAACCGGTGAGCTCGCATGCGAAGATGTATGATGTGGATGAGGCGAGAGTTGTATGTCAGGACAAAAGAAGGCGGCGCTCTGTCCTCTCTGCCTACCCCCACGGGGAAACGGCGTGATGGTAAGTTAGTAATAAGTAAGTAAAACAATAAAAATCCGAAAACTTCAATATTTCAAACATCCTGAGAAGAACGAGATCTTGCATCTCATAATGCAGGGTAAGATTGTCGGAAGTCGGGGCCCTGGAAGAAGGAGGACTTCATGGCTGAAAAACTTGAGTCAGTGGTTTGGCCAGTCTACTGTAGAGCTGTTCCGGGCCGCAGTAAACAAAGTTCTCACAGACAACACGATAGCCAACGTCCGTTGAATGGGTAGGGCACAAAATTTTGATAAATTTTTAGTTCATTACTTTTCTTCCGTTCACGAAATAATTTATATACAGTACACCGCCTTACAATGGTTATGGTTACGAGGCGTGACGTCATACCAACATGGCCGCCGAACTTGGGCGAGGGGGGAAGGGGCGGTGGTGAGTTTCGCAGCCTTTACGCAGAGGTGTCGCTTCGTGTAAAGTCGCCTGTCACGCGTTGTGACATCGCTCGGTGGCACTGTTGCAGAGGGAGTCCATTCGCTTTCCCGTTTCCCACCAACTCCTATCATTCTTTTATCCATGATGTACTGCTTTTCTTATGTTTTCTTTCTTGGTGTTAATTTTAATCTTCGATTATCTCTGTTATCTTTTATTACAATCTTTCTTTTGTTTGCCATATTACTATAATTTTTCTATCTACTTCTTTAAGATTTTTTGTAAGTAGGTACAAAATGCTAAAAATGAGTTGTATATGGTTTTGGAGAACTCAATACGATATTCAATTAATGTATATTATAGATGTCTCACAGAGACGAAACTGTATATTTTTTTATTAAGGGAGAGTAGGTATAGAAGTCTTTATGGGTGTACATAGGACTTATGACCTATCGTACGGCTGGCTTAATTGATCACTTTACACATATGTAACGTTCGCCATAGCCACCCATGATAGAATACCATGTCTATTAATTTGAGGAAGTTGTATATATTTCAATTATACGCCACGTATAATTGAAATATATACAACTTGTCCTGTGACAACAATCCAGTTCTATTATAAAATCTTCAAAATATTCTCAATATATCTTTTTGTGCTGATGATGTCGAAGCTCTAAGTGCTAAGTATAGTTTTTTAATAAATTCAATATTTTTCTAACTCACACCACGGCCGTCACCGTTAAATTAACTATTAACCCTTCACTGCCTTGTATTTTTGATACAATTATAGTACAGTTTAACAATGAAAATTTTGGAAACAATTATTATTTCTATTTAGATACAAATGAACAGCACTTTTTTATATTTTATAAATGTGAAGCCTTTTACATTTTGGCATTTTGCACGATTCCGTGTATTGTATGATGCCATGATTCACTAGTAATAGCCTACTTCTGACGCCCACTATAGCAGATCTGATACACACCGAATTATTGGAAAGAATATGATACAATCATTTTTTGCGGTCCGTAAAGTTTATCATCACATAAAATAAAGTTAAATGCACAGTACAGTAATTTTTTCAGTAGATGAATCTTAAAAACAATGCAGAAATCGTCAAATAACAGCTCTACTTTACTTTTAAGCGGTGATATATCAACTGAAATTAATTTCAGATTTAGCATTAAAAATACCCTTTGTTGGTCATTTATGGAAGTAAGGATCCGGTATGTAGACTATATGATACATTGGGTACCGAGTGAATTGAATTTCTCCAAGGGTTTTTATAAACATTTTGTTGGTATGTAGCAGATCGTCTACAATGGGCAGTGAAGGGTTATACACAAAAAAGTGGTTTGAAAGTTTTCTGGATCTTCAAATTTATACAACTTTGACAAAAAAAAACATAATTTAAAAACATCCATGTGGTATGGCACTATGCGAACTTTTTAATTCTACTGTTTCTGCACGATAATAATTTTGTTGAAAACATAAGGGGGTTGAAGGGTTGATAATACTTTTTAGTTCAAGGTTTATCAAATGTTTAGAATATAAAACACTCACTGAAAAAATAAGTACTTTTTTTGGTAGATTTTGATATTTTGTTGAAAGAATGTAATCTGTAAAACGTGTCATATCTTCGTAAATAAAAGTTTTTTTCGTATAATTACATTAAAAAAACACCTCTAAAATGAGCCCTATACGAAAGAAATATTCAATAATGAATAGTTCATCGACATATTAGGTGTTTGTATGTTCAAATTTTCAGAAGACATTTTCTCAGTTCCTTGTTTTCGGGTTGGATGCTTTCTGCAGAACTACGTCCATTTAATCATCTTTATCACTACGTTTCTTTTGATTTTTTTAAAGAAGGTATTATTTGATTTACATTTCATTTAATAAAGAGATTCTGACTGCGGGAGAGAGACAGTGAATGAACTTTTGTAGGCCTCTCCTTACCGGGTCGCCTTCTACACGAAGCGGCACGGATATGGCCTTTAGAGTAAAAAAATGTCAACCTGACGACGTATGAGTAGGACCGATATGGGAGCTTTCGCTCATAAAACGGTCCTGAGAATGCGGTGGGTCTCCATTCACTGTCGCAGAGGGAGGAGTGCTATAGTGTATTTAAAAAATAGAGTTATTAAATTTATATTTCGTTAGGTGTGTTTAGAGTAAAATTTTAGAATTCAACAAATCATGCAACGGAATATTTTACACACCATGGAGTCACGGTTCATCAATCAAGAAATGTAGCGGCGAAAGAAACGCGGCGCATGATGTTTGGTCATGCGCCGCGATTCTTTCGTTTGGTCATGATCCCTGTGAGTGATGACATCAAGTTGATGAAAACGGTGTTATGAACATTGCATATGCTTTGGGCGCTTTTTTATTTTTTTTTATTTTATAGAGATGCTTGGGTACTAAAGATCGAGGTGTCCGTTTCTTATCGATTGAATAACGATAATTTTCGATATCGATAACGATAAATTTTCATTATCGAGTATCGTTCAATATCGATAATGAATTTTTCGATTATCGATCTCTAACAATAATGATCGATAATGAACGACATTATCGTTTGTTAAAATGATATTTGGCATTGGTCCTTCAGAGACTTGCAAGTTCCACAGAAACTAATTAAAAACTTATCTTGCTGTGAATGCATCAAACCGTCTTTAAAAGTGATTAACATAAGGTATAATTTTTGCAATTTTAATATTTGTAATTTTTTGACTTTAAAGATTTCAGGAATATTTTCATTATTTTATGTTCTGATATTTTTTTTTACCTAGTGATGCGCACACAGAATGCGTGTCGCATCAATATTCTTACTATACTCAAAATAAGCTAAACGCTTGTGCTATGAAAATAGGACTAAATTGCTGTGTGCTGGAATGGGGCTCGAACCACCGACCGGTGATCACTAGGCGAGCGTCAACACCACTACACCAACAAGCTACTTGTTTTGATTTGTTTACTTTGTTTCTGCCGGCAGTGGACTTCTGTACTGTGAGTCATTTGTTTGTTTGTGTTATCCATTGCTTTATTTCTTTGCCCTAAAGATAGTGCCTTTTATTTTAAATTCAGCTATTTCTATGGTGCAATCCTTTTTATTTTATACAGCCTTTTTTATGCCTCTGGTTTTTTTATCGTATGCTGTTATTTTTTATTAATTTTGTTAATTTTTTTCTTTCACGTACTGACAATGTATTATAGGCATTATTATTTTATTTACATTTGTCTCTTTTTTGCTATTTCCATTTGTTTGTTATTTTTATTTTATTTACATACCTAGGCTCCCTGATAATAGACAACAATAATACTGTAGAGGAGAACTAGAAACACATAATGAGCGCAAATCCCTGTTTTTTCCGATTACAAAAGCACATAAAATCCAGACTGCTGTCCAGAAGCACTAAGATAAGTGTACAAAACACTAATTAGACCAGTACTCACGTACGCAGCTGGGACGTGGGTACTGAGACTAAGAGGAACGAGCGAGCACTGGACGTTTGTGAAATGAAAATTTTGAGGCGAATCTTCGGACCGGTTCTAGAAAATGGACTTTGGCGCAGACGTTACAACAATAGCTCTATACTCTGTTTAATGAGCTAAACGTCACAAAATTTATAAAACTGGAAAGCCTTGGGTGGCTGGGCCATGTGTAGAGAATGACCGAGCTTCAAGCACCAAAGTCCCTGCTAAACTCAAGACCAATAGGGAGAGGAGCTTAGGAAGGCCTAAATTAAGATGGAGCGACAACGTCCTCAGATATATATCTGCCTTGGAGCTTCTGAACTGGAGAGAGCCGGCACTAAACCGAGATGAGTTAAGGAAGACTCTAGAGGAGGCCATGGCCCACAAGGGGTTGTAGAGCCAAGAGTGATGATTATTTATTTATTTATTTATTTTCCCTTCAACAGGCCAAAAGACCCAATTACAGAAGCGAAAAACATCACAAAACATCCAGGCTTGAGTAAATCACACAGTTTAATTGTGACCGTACCGGGAATCGACCCCGGAACCCTCGGTGTGAGGAGCCAATGTCATGCATGCCCACTGAACTGTGAGGGCAGCCAATTTTCTATTTGTCATAATTATTTTGTTTTATTTTTATTTTTCTACTGTTATTTCCTTCGGTACTGTTATTTTTTTTACTTGATTATTGTTCTTTTAGTATCTTTATTTTCTTACTTTGATTACGTGATGTTTTTACTAAGAATTCTTTTAAGAATGTTCAAAATTCAAAATTGTTTTTAGAAAATTGTATACGTACTCGTATGTTACGGGGGCTGAAATTTTGTTTATTTTCGATTTGTTGATATTTTTCACAATAAAATTGTGATCATATTTATTCATATAGTTTCGAATTCAGAGTCAATAATCAGATGATTTAAAGGTTAAGTATGCCTTAAAAGTGTTATTTTGTACTGAAATTTACGCTTTTAAGGCAAAGATACCTTAATCCTTAAATCATCTAAATATTGACTCTAATTTCCGGCCAAAATGTTATTGTGTGAATTTTCTAATTTGAATAGTCCAACATGTTGTGCAGTTTGCGTTTTGTTTAACGTGGCGTTTCCAAACAGACAATTCACACGACAAACATTCTATAGAACATAATGTTTTAAACCGAAAACAATTTTTAGACATCAGGTCTATGTGGAGCACAGCTGAGTTTTAAAGGAGAATTAGACAATAGGTATATTTTTGTTTTAAATTGTAGATACCTCACTCCGTTAACATTTAGAAGAAAAAAAATTTAAAAATATTTTTTCTTCCTTCTTTCAGAAACACACACCTGATTCATGTGGCCATTCAAAGTCACACAAGGGACTTTTACTACGTAGGTGAGTGGACTGTGTTTTTGTAAATTTAAGTAAAACCTTATCGTACTTAGATACACTGATAACAGGGGCGTGCAGTCAGAAAATTAAAGCATGATTTACAGGTCGAAAAATAATTTGAAGGAAAAAACAATTTATAAATTTACTTGACAAATTAATAAATAATTAAGATACGTAATTATAAATGTAACAATCTCCATCACTAATGTAAGAACTAGCCATACAATACGTGAAAAGTCACAGGACATAATTGCAGGATTTTGAAGCAGAAAATTCATGAATAGAAAACTATTTGATTTTTTAATCGAATTTATTCGCTTAATCCTAAAACTAAATGTATATAAAATAAAATAATATTATTAAAATGTCAAGACGGTGTAATTTATTGGGGTTTCCTTTGCGTGTTGAGCGCTGAATACGTATCACACTCTAATTATTGAATGTTGTAATTCCAGCGTAATTACAGCAAGTTACGGACTTTACTGACAGACAGACAAACAACAAAATTATTATATTTAGATTTTTCGTCACTAAAGCTACCCTTCGCCACGAAACATCACGTCAGGCTACGTTTCGCTTCTTCTTGTTGTTTATTTATCAGGAAAAATTGGAGGAGCATGTACCTACTCATTTACGCGCTATAGAATTTATACTTCTTTGGCGTTATTGTGATAATTGATATTTTCATATTTGCTAAAAATGTATACCTACCTATTAATACAACAATAGGATGTCTACGGAGATGATAAATATAATTTATTACACTTTGATGTAGTTAAATAATTTAAATTTGTTTTTGAAGTGGTAAAAATTTAACTACTTTTGGTTTGTGATAGCTAAAATAAGAGATAAATGTTTTCGAATCTGTCTCACGACGATTCGAAGACATTTATCGCCGCAGCATCATAAACATATGTTGCGACGAATCAAAAAAAATGTGCATTTTCAAAAAAGTTCATATGACAACCCACTTTCATGTTTTATCGCTTTTCGGCCTCAAACGGTTCCGTACTCAAAAGATTCGAAACTAAAAAACTTTGATAGCCGCATTTAATGTCGAATGAATGAGTGCGATTTTCAATTTGAAAACGAATGTTCGAAATCCTAATATGCTCCTATAATCGTAATTCAATAAACAGTTCTCTGAATTTTCGAAAATCATGAATTTTCATTTCAATAACCAATCATTCGTCAGTTTTTGAGTTGATTGGTACTCGATTTAAGATGGACGACAATAAATTAGTTATATTACTGGAACATTATTTTCATGTGAATACATTTTTGACAGATTAATGGATGTGTGCGCAGTTCGTGGTCTCGCATTCCCGCTACATATTGATTCCCGCTACACGCGTTGCCACTTCAATGTTACAAGCAACTTCCGTTACAACAAAAATTTCACCCTCAATGCGCAAAAACAGAATAACTTAAAAAAATGCAAACCTTGCTATCGTTTATCTTCGTAGCTGACATTTCACCCAAAATGTAAAGAATATTTTCTATTTAAAATTGAATGAAGAAGACTCTCCCGGAGTTTTTGCTACTAGCCAAGAGACACCCTGTATAATGTCTAGTGATTCTTATTTGGGTACCTACAAAATTTTTTATTTCTTAAATTATTTTTTATTTATTTCAAAAAATCCTTGTTTACAATATATAGGTACTTAATAATAATTTAACAATAAAAATATAAGATAAGATTACACAATTTTTTTTTTGTAAGATTTGTGGATAATGCCACTTTACTGTCCCAGAGTGGCGTTATAGAACGTAATTATAATATTTTTTTGAATTCGTCAATAATATTTGTTTTCATAAGGTAATAATTATGTATCTACAAAGTATCAAGTGCTATGTTAGTGATAGGTTGAGTGAGTCATAAGTCCAAGTGTAAATATGTGTAGAATATTGTTTAATGTTAAAATTAGGATCTGGAACATAAGAACATTAGACAGTATCGAACCCCGTATTAAAATACTTAAATGTGACGTTAATATAGCGTAATGAACCGAGATTCAGATGCCGTAACATCTCTTCGGTGTACTGTACATATTTGTAGATTCTTTGGTGCAAGGTGGCTAAATATATTTCTGGAGCATGCGACTACTAAAGGTTTCTTTTAAATTTTTTATATTTTGTATTTTAATATTTCAGGACACCCGCACAGTTGCCAATGTTGTCGGACAATGCAACACCGTCTCAGCTATGTCACAATTATTTTTCAGGCCACGATGGAAGTACCTCAAAATAAATTTGTTTAATCTAGATATTCGGCTGTATTCTGAAAGTAACAAGATTATTATTATAATTATTATTATAATTGTTACCCCAGCACTAAAAAATAAAGAAACGTTCAGACATTTGTCAAATGTCAATATTTCTGTAATTGTGATGAATATATTGGCTTTAATTTAATATTGGAATTCTTTGAATGGATGTATTAGTAAGTGTGTGTGAAACAAACTGATTTCTACTAACTTTTAAAATAAAATTAGTATGTACTTATTTTATATATAATATTAGCTGTGCCTGCAGCTTCGCCCGCGTGGAATTCAGTTTGAGACTATAAGAGAATCAGTGAAAAATCAATACCTACAATCTAAACTACTCGTCCAAACAATGCCTTGTAAAAGGCAATTTTTATCTGCATAAAATATTCCTGACGATAATCAAATTTATTTTGATAAGATTTAACATTACATACTTAAATTACCTCCGGCAGATTAAAATTAATTTTTGATATATATTTTATTGATATTTTATCAATTTGTGTATTAACCTTAACATATAGATATATATCGCCGTGAAATTTTTAATAGAACTTTCGGAGTTCTACAACTTCTCTGTATAAAGTATTTAAATATCTCTTACCGTTAAGCCAGCGTTCGTAAAAAAACGCATCGTTCGACCATTTTTTCGTCGAATTTAGATGTAAAATAGGTCACCACGAAAACCCCTTTTATTTGAACGGGATAATATATATAATAGCCTATAACTACCCAGTCCATTCTAAATATTGGTGGAAGAATTTTTGAAATCGGATGAGTAGTTTAGTAGATTACCTCCTTCACGCAAACTAACAAACTCACAAACATTAGGTACCTCTTTATATATTAGTATAGATTCATCAAAAAGTTATATTTTAGACAAAATTCCACATTGCAATATCTAGTTTGCATGATGATATAAAGATCGATTCGACATCAAATAAGCGGTCCTTTTTTAAGAACACCCGGACGTCGTGGAGGTTCGACATTACAATCCATGTAAGTGGGATAAAATATTGATGTAGGTACCTATTTTATTTTAATGAAATTTATGCCATTATGGCCATTACCGAACAAATGTTGGGTGTTAAAAATTAATATTACCTAGACCATCGTATATGTAGACATAAAAACATAGAGTGCAATTAATGCTTCCTGTCTTGGTCATTTGTGTGTAATAATCCTCCCCATTCTCAGCAAAATAATAAGATTTTCAATCTAGTGGTGTCTGTTATCCTCATTCACTCCTGGTAACACTAAAAAATAAACGGGACGAATTTATTTATGTTTACATAAAAACGATTTAAGGTTTCTTTGAGAGATGTCAATATGTAGGTATTTATATTATTAATAGCTGTAGGTTACTGGTTTTATGTTTGAGTTTCAGATTAATATTAATTTGTTATACCTACATACATTTAGTTTTTAGTCAAAACAAAAAAAAAATGCGAAATCAATCTAAACAAATTATTTTTTACACTACCTAACACACATTACTTGCCTACAATTTGATTAAACTCTCCGTTTCTGTTAATCCAATTGACCTATGATCTCTAATTATTGAAATTCTACTTTATTTGCTTCAGTTTTTCACAAAATGCCTATCGAATTTTAACTTTCACAGAAAATAAAATTTCGAGAAATGATAATATGGTAGCATTATTTCGTTAATGTCGTTTTGTTTAATATCAACACGTAATTTAAAAACGCTTTAATTTAAAATAAATAAGAAAATACAAGTTAGGATAAGGCTTCGTTTTGAAGCATTATTTTTTTTATTTCATATTGGTTAAAGTCACAAAGCCAATATAAAACAATTTAAGGATTTCTAATTATTTTACTATGATATCGAAACAATATTTTAAAATATGTAACATAAATTATTTCGAGCGTTTCGGCATTGCTTTTAAATTTTATATAAAGCGTTACGTCCTCACATCTGTTGAAAAAAACGTAAAGCTAAAAGGTTCGTTTCTCGACTATCATCGTTCAAACAGCTATCTTCTATTTCTCATTTCGCTGTCACGTAGATATTCATTTCTTCGCTCATAGATGTCGTGATTGGCGAAAAATTCTAATGAAATAAAATACTGCATGTGTGTAAGAAAGTATGTGGTAACACTAGTTTTGCGCAGGGCCTGCGCACTCTATCCATAAAGTTTCGATTCCGTTATAATGGCATCAATTCTTTTATGGGAATTTTTTTAAATTTCATTTTTCTGCGGTTCTAATTTGGTGTCAGTACTTACCTACCCTTGCCAACTATTTTAACAATTATTGTAGTGGTATTAATGTTGGTTTCGCAAAATGTTCATATTGGTTACACTGTTCACAAATATTCTGTGGTTCACAATTTGCGACGCCATTTTAATTTTTCAAAATATCAAATATGTCTTTATTTTGTGGCGATTTTGCTTGTTTATTTTTTTACAATCCCGCTACCACGTCACCGCCTCCGACATTGACATCCTCTGATAATATGTTTGTTTCGATATGAAACTGAATATTGACATTTCACAAAGGATATCTGCTACAAAAACGAAATATTTTATCGTCCTTTTGAACTGTCATACTGAAACCGAAAATACACGTGAGTGATTGTATTTTATATTTATATTAATTATATTTGGAATGTTTTATTATAATTGTGTTGAAAGTTTATTAGAAAAAGTTATTTTACAAAGGAAAACTAATTTACATAGGGTATAAAAGCGAAGGCAGCAATATCCAAAAAATTGTTTTGAATGTAGTCACAGAGGATTACTAATTTAAAATTAACCGAATTCTAGATTTTATGTATTATTTTATCCCTTCCAAAATCTTGTTTCCTATAAATTTACAGGCTATGTTTCCCATAAAATCTCAATACTGTTGACTCATTTGTCCAAGTTTTCCGTATGATTAAAATACAAAAAAAAATTATGGTTAATTATTATTACATCATTATCTTTGTATAACATGCATACAATTATTAATTAAGAGTTATTATTATTTCACTGCTGGTTTTAGAAAGAACAGAACTTCCCACTGACATGTGTAAATGATAAGTAAAATTATTATGTCTACAGATTCAAGTCCAAGGAGATGAATATTGGTGTGACGGATGAATATCTCAATGGAATCCTCAGAACCCAGCTCAAGCAAAGGAGATGAGGGTAAGAATATACAACTATAATCTATAACTAAATATTTTTTAAACAATGATTGCTTGTGTTGTATTTTTTTTAATACACAATACATACATTAATAAATGTTTACAACATGAATAAAATAAATTTAAATAAATTTACAAAATAAATAATTTAGTTAAAGTATGTTTATGTTAATAAAATTTAATTAAAGATGGACACACTCTCCCACACTTGTTAATTTAATTTAATTGTTAATACCCATTAATTTAATTTAATTGTTAATACCCATTAATTTAATTTAATTGTTAATAAAATTGAGTTAAAAATGGACACACTCATCTGTCATTTTCCAGCGTTGTCAAATTTAACAGATTGTATTATTTTTAAGGTTAAAATCAAGAAGAAGAAGAAAGAAAGCGTTGCTGCCTAACCGGTCTGTAGCAGCATTCTTAAAAATCCATGCAGATGTAAGCATCGACAAAGAGGCTTCACAGACAGTGGACTTTGTAAAATATTATTAGAAATGTAAAAATAATGTGCATAATAATATCGAACCATGAGTACTTTAGTGTATTAAGTGAAAAATGCAGTTTTGAGATATCGGCGTTAGATGTTATAAATTTCTTTATCAAATTGATTTTCAATTATTTGTTTTAGAATTTTTTGAATATTGCAAGGATTTGGATTGCCTCACATGCACCCATCGATAAACCTTATATTTGCGTATAAGGTTTATCAATGGGTACAGCATAATATAACTATTTTATTATATTTTGATTGAGACAAGGTTTTATAAAAGAGATAAATCATTTAGACCTTCCGACAAATCTGGTGTTTTTAGTATATCTAAAATTATTGTTTTGCTTTCCTGAATGGGAACATTAATGAATGATCTTGCAATATCAAATGATACTAACTTTTCATTCAATATCTTTTAAGGTATTGACTACATGAAATTTTAATTGTATACTTTGGTTTAAATACGTTGGAGTTATTTAATATTTTTGTAATGATTGAAGTTATTTTGAATGTTGGGGAATTGCATTACATTGGGATACTGCTGATCTGATGGGGCTGTTTCCTTTGTGAATTTTGAGAAAGCCGTATAATTTTGCGATCATTAACACTGTTTGCCTTTTTTCCTTACAAATTAAACTTATGGAAGTTATTGTCCGATCGTCCTGATGAAGATATAATACAGTATCGAAATCATTAGACGTTTAAAAAAAATATGTGTGGTTTTTAACGCTATAAGCATAAAAAATATTAAATCATTTGTTCTACTTTTTTAGTTTCAAACCGCTTGATCTTACTGACCGGTTATATTATTTGCAATGCATTGTAAATGATGTCTTATTGATATCTGTTCTTGTATACGCTTATTTAATTGAAAATAATTATTCTGAACATTGAAGTGTAAAATGACAATTGAAAAGAATACTTTTTTTGTTGTGTATCCAGAATAATTATTATGTATATGTATGTAAGAATCGTTGAAAATACTGTCAACCCATTAGAATGTACTCTGTTTATCATATCTTCACACTTTTGATCATTTAGATGATATTCCTAACCTTTTTTTATTATTTTAAAAATTTATTCTTTAAATAGGAAATA
Organism: Agrypnia vestita; assembly: GCA_016648135.1. Taxonomy (NCBI): domain Eukaryota; kingdom Metazoa; phylum Arthropoda; class Insecta; order Trichoptera; family Phryganeidae; genus Agrypnia; species Agrypnia vestita. The sequence continues at coordinate 50,927 of JADDOH010009622.1, read as the reverse complement.
TAATAATTTTATATTTCTTTATATATACAGCATTACATATAATTATTTAAAATTTTATTCTAACTAAAGTATCACATATTTTTTTAGTTTCCTCTTAAAGTTGTTATATTATTTACATCTCTAATGTCCCTGGTAGTTTTATGTATAGTTTCGTTGTAGTAGTAGTTTTATATATAGCACTGTGCATGATTAAAATTTGTGATTTTTTTTTAATGTAATCTTTTCATCTTCTCTTGTGCAGTGCAGTGTTTGTGTTTGTTTTTTCTTAATACTTCAAAGATGTTGTATCCATTATTAATTTTATACATAAGTAGAAATAGAATTAAATTTAATTATTTGTCTATTATTGGTAAACTTTCTAGCACCACTTTAATTCTTGTGTATTGATTTATTTTTAGTATAATTCTTAATGCTTTCTTTTCGAGTATTGTTATTTTTTCAATTCTTCTTCAACCCAGAAATAGTATACTGCCGCAGTAGTTGATGCGGGGGACAATTATTGCGTTATATGATATATTTTTGCACAATTCTGTTTTGATCTCTTCTGATTCTTTCCAAGGGTGAAATTCATTTTGCTATTTTTTGTTACATATTTTGTGTTCAATGTAAAGTTTAGTTTATGATTTATAATTGCTCCCAAATATTTTATATCGAATTGGGTAGGAATTTATTGCAATGTTTTTTTTAAATCAATATTCGTTGAATTTTTCCTTTGTATATTTGTACTTAAAACAATCATTCTGAATCTAAAAAATATATTATTTGAATGTTACATTTTTTTATCACATCACTTAAATAATATTAGTAATATTATTAACAGGCAATGAAAATTAACTACCACATGAATACGAAGTGTAATCTTATTTTGTATAATCATCACAAATCATTGATTTCCTTTACCTATTAAAATGGTAGCTTGTGGTGTAAATTATTTACCGATCAATTTTACATTTTATTTTCTAAAATATTAATAATTACAAAATATATAATATTGAATTTTTATTTTCTTTGCGAGTTTTGGTATTTTAAAAAATATTAATTCTATGTTTTTGAATTGAATGAATTTTAAATATGAACATTGTTTTTAAAACAAAATCATGTATTTTAATCTGAAATTATGTTCATTATGTAAACATATTCCTGCTCTAAACATGAGATTTTTCTTTTACAGAAAGGTAGTGTGTAAAATTTAAAAAATATTCTGTAACAATATTGACTAATTTAAAAATAATTGTCAGTTTTCTTTGCCAATTCTTTTTCTGACTCTTATTATAGAATTGACGGATAATACATTTTTAATTAAATGTACCATCTTTTATTGTTAAACCTTATTTTCATTTTCAGAAACAAACAGCCGTATTCTGAAAATTGTAATATTGCTATTTCTGTATCTTGACAGTTATTTTATAACATTGTAATGCAGTTAATTTTGACATTTTAAGTTTGACAGATTTGAAATTAATGAATTCAATCAATCAGAAAGCTCTAAAACGTAAATAAACGAAAGTAAAATAAGTTATTCATAATATGTGAATAACTTAGCGTTTGTTTACGTTTTAGAGCTTATCTGATTATTTGAATTCGTTAATTTCAAACCTGTCAAACTTAAAACGTTAAAATTAACAGCATTATAATGTTATACAATAACTGTCAAGATACAGAAATAGCAATATTGCTATTTTCAGAATACGGTCTAAATATTCATTTAATTGAAATAAATAAATAAATAAAGAAAAAAAGGACAAATATATAAATAAATAATAATATCTCCCATAGTCGCAAGATGTCACTTTGCAAATAACAGTTGCCATTCTATTTTGGTCTATATTCTGTGGTTTTGCGTACCTTTATCTAAAGTGTACCGCCCTTAGATCTTATTTGCTCAATTTCTCAGAGACGGGCTTGTTAATGTAACAGGATTAAGATAAATAGTAAACGTTCACATAGTTTGTTGAGTGAATATACATATTTAACCTTTTAATCAGATGAAAATATGTTTCGTTTTATGATACCGTCTTGCAATCGTATTAGGTATAATTTAAATATAGGTAACATGCCTACTTTAATATTCCGTTTCGAATTTCTGATGATTGTTAGGTATATACAGAGGGTTCTATAGTTTTTCTTGTACCTAATTAGTTTATAATACAAATGCAGGTATAACTGAGCTAGTCCACAATGCTTTTTAGACATATTACTATTTACTACCTAAATTATGAATCAAAAATGTTTTTATGAAGGTAGGTAGGTAGGTATCTAAGCTTCATCATTTTTTTCAAATATTTATGACATATTTTCTGCAAAACGCTGGACCATCATTCAAGTATGTTATTTCTAATATTAAAAATTTATTTGCTTTAATTACAAGTAAAATAAAACGATTATAAAATTGCATAAATTTGAACCATTTTTTTTGTAAGGTTTTGTAGTAATTTTATTTGATTTGTATTAAAGTGAATAATTTTTTAAATAGTCTAACATAATATATATTACTTAACATTCCATGCTTTTTAATATTCGACATAGGTTACTAATGATAGTCTAACGTCTAACGTAATATATATGCTTAATATTCCATATTTTCTTCTTCTTCTTCTTCAGCTTGTGTTTGAACTAAGTATGTCCTGTTGTTTTTCGACTCATGCTTTAGGGATGCGGATGACCAGCTGTCTCTCCATTATTTTGGTGGTCTTCCTGGAGGTCTACTGCATGCCAGTATCTCGTTCTTCGCTTCTTACCACTCATGTCGAATCCCCTCCATCCCCACTGCACGACATCTTCGAAATTGCAGATCTTCCGAATTTCAGAGTTTCCTATTCTGTCTCTGATGCTTACTCCCGCGATGGGTCGGCCAGTTTTCATTTCGGTGGTTCTTAAGAGATTCTTCGTTATCGTGGTGTCGTCTCTTATTGCAATACCATAGGTATATATCGGTTTTACACAGGTTTTATACATTTTCATTTTACTTTAGATCAACGTGGGTTTGTTTCTCCACACGGTAGTTCTCAAGCATCTCGCTATAATGGTAGCTTTATTAGCTTGTTCTCTAACTACATACTTCTTCATAAAGGTCACTACTACTTGATATTTCAACGCCCATGAAGGTACTTGAACCGCATTACTTGCTCTATTGTTTTATTACTCCCTTTCTTTTAACTCGTAGAGTCTGCTTGTCTGCTGTCTGCCAAAAAAACTTTGGATCGATTTTTAACCCTTTTCCCGTAATCCAATCGAGCTTTGCAGGCAGACTCGTGGCGACGATAAAAATGATCTAAAAAATTTTCGTTAAAATTTTTTTAATAATTATAGTATAATTTTGGATTATTCGAAATTTTAACGATTTATATTTTGCTTAATTTTCGATAATTTTTTTTAGTATAATAAAAACTTGTTTTTTATGGGTTAGTTTTTTATGTACTGCAAGTTTACAACGTACTGGCTATTTTAAGTTCCATATAAGTTACTTACCTACATAAATGTCCAAATTTTACAGAGAAGTCAGAAACTTTAAAAAATGCAACCTTTGCAGTCGCGTATCTCCATGACTATTTATCGATATTAATTTCTTTGATCTCAATTTTACATTAACATTCTCACATTTTCGATTCATAATTTAAGTACAGTAGCCGGCAAACATCTTGAAATTCTACGGTGTAGTGGGGGGAAGTTTGCGCATCTACCTTTCCACCAGCGAGACCCAAATTTCGTCTTCTGCGCGTTCCCCCACGACGCCAATAATTTCAAGAAGTTTGCCGGCAACTGTATTAGGAATCTACTTGTAAAGTATTGTGGAGAAGCTCTGTTACACCCTTTATTTTTAACACCATTTGAGGGTAAATTATTTTAATGTCGAAAATTATTTGTTCATAATTATTAACTTGTTCACAGCTTAAATTATGATGTTATCATAATCATCACCAATGGCTCCAGAGCCCATTGTCGGCCTTGGCGTCTTCTTATATTATATTACGAGATAATTTTTGTAAATGTTACATACAGGGTTATTTGGAAAACATTAATAACCTCGCAGGGCTATATTCCTGCTTTGATTATGAGTCCAAAATGTTCAAGCTATTATGACCTAATATCAATAGTTAAGGAGATATGCGACATCAAAGTTTGCATTTTTTTTTTCAATATATGACTTATTTTTTGTAAAACGTTAGACTATCATTACAGTAACTCATATTGATTACGAAAAATTCATTCGTTTCAATAAAAAATAGTCCTGCGAGGTTATTAATGTTTTACAAATAACCCTGTATATTACGGGGTAATTTTTGTACGAGGTAATTTTTGTAAATTTATTTATTTATTTTTATTTATTTATTTTGTTTTTTGAAAAATTAACAGCAAAACAACAATCTTAAAAATATGAAATAATGGTTTTTACAATTATGCCAATTACAAATTTTCCACTGAATTTAAGAATTTACTTTAACTTATTTCAATAGCGAGTGGAGAGGGTGGAGGGGAATGTGGGACGGGAGTAGACGGGAAGATATAATGTACAAATTAGTACAAATTAAATGTTATATTACGGGGTAATTTTTGTAAATACTTATTTAAGGATGGATATTGCTAGTCAACTATCGTTAGGGCATGTTCCTCAGTGTTCGTCAAATAATATTAATTGATTTAGCTGTTAATTTGTGATGTAAAAATATCATTTTATTTTACACTACACTATAGGTCGACCGCAATCAAAAGACCATTCCCTAGCTTTGTCCGGTAAGAAGAAAGCGGGGGAAAGTTGCCTGGCAAGCCCGTATTGCAAGCTCCAATATGATATTCCAAATAAATATATATTTTCTAGTTTAAAAAATGGTTACTTACTTACTAGAATAATTTCTTTTGTGTTCATTTTTTGCATCGTAACAAGTAACAACTCACATATTTTTTGCGCACATTCTTTTGAATGCGGTCTAGCTATAGTATTTGTATCACACTCACTATGAGTTATTTTATCACTTTTGTAGCAACAGTTCCTCTCATCACCTCTACGTTTATTAAATGTATATGTAAGTATATACTTACATAAAATATAAAGTTTTGTTTAAATTACTTATTAATATAATGACTGTTCGAAGAATATTTTTCCTTCTGTATGAAGGCTTGAACTTTGTGGTGACATTATTATTAAAATAAAACACAAATCACTTTGTTTTCACCACTTTATTAGATTAAACAATCTACATGTTTCGAGAACAATGTTCCTTTCTTCAGGATTATTGTGTACTAAAAATGCAAAAATTTTGCATAATCCTATTTTGAATATTTTTCCACTTAACATTCCGTATTCTCCAGATGACCCATAATAATTAACACCTCGAACCCCCTCCCCCCTCCCTACCCCCTCACCCGCCCCTTCACCGTAACACATTTGCTTGGTTTAACTTTTGAAAAAATTTTAGTACACAATAATCCTGAAGGAGGGAACATTGTTCCCGAAACATGTAGATTGTTTAATCTAATAAAGTGGTGAAAATAAAGTAATTTGTGTTTTATTTTAATATAATGAATTGTATTTCTCAATCTTTGAAATATTATGTAGGTTATTGGAAAAGGTTTGGGAAATATGTATCAAAATAATGAAAAATATTGGGGGTGAATTTTTATTAACACTTTTCTACATCAAATAACTAATACATTCATTTTTTTCACATAAAAACACTACATTTCTTAATTATTCCACTCGTGGTATTGTGGCAGAATAGCAATATTCGCCTTTTTTGACTGAAATCCGAATTTAGAAATTAGTGTGAGCATCATTGGTTTGATGAATATGTAGTACACTATTTCGAAAATACTTACAATTGAAAAACCCATAAACAGACCAAGAACACCACCACACGATGCTGAAAAAAAAATGATTGCAAGAAGTTATACGTATAGGTAGGTACATATTTATGTATAAATGTATAAATATTCTAGCCAGAATATAGATAAGCAACTATATTAAATTTTGAATTATTTATTGATCTGGAATCAACTCTTTTCCTTTGCAGATCAAATAAATATTAACAGTTTCTTCTTTTGAATTAAAAAAAAAAACAAATTAAGGCCGGCGCTAAAATTAAAAAAGTATGTACATGTTTAATGTATATACTTTTTGAATTTAATGTAATATTTTTTTATGTAAAAGCCTGTAATGGGCGTATATAAATAAATAAATAAACATAATAATTTCGTTGTCTATCCATCTGTCCATCTGTCCGTCCGTCCGTCTGTCTATCTGTGTGTCTATCTATCCATAGCTTCGTGTAATGTCCGTAATTTCATTCGAATTTACGGCAAAAAAGAAGTTTAACGGTCGGAGATACGTGGCTTGAATCCCGGGCCAGCACACCCGAACCGGCCGCAACTTAGCGATGTTACTACCGCTGGGCCTGCATGACCGGTCAAAAATACAGTACATATAGGACTTAGCAAAGACGCTAACCATTCCATGTTCATCTCAGCACAACCGCTAGGGTTTGAAATAGTACCATTAAATTGCGGCGGGGAAACATAAAAAAAATTGGTTATTACTGTTTCATGGGTGTCGGCTATAAATAAGTAAATACTTATTATTTAGGAACCAGCATATAGAGTATACACCGTCATTTTTTATGGGTTACAGCTAGTTATTATGTAAAATACCAATTTTATAATAAAGTTGATAGAAATCTATTTGGTTCCTAAATATTTACTAGTTTATTCGTCCAAAGTATAAAAATATTCAATTAAAATCAATATTCTCGCTATGTATGGATATGTTTATATTTGACAGATATATAGTGCCGGGATAGCCAATTAAAATAATATTGCTATTTATTGTTTTGCCTTATGACAAGGGTGAATCAGAATGATAGTGATAGAGCGAAACGCGTCTGACAAAAATTAAATAAGTAGAACTATAAAACAAGTGTGTTATTTATTATTTTCATATGTGTAATCTAGTTGTCTTAAGAATAGGGGATAGCTAGGTAATTATTTGAATTATGTTCCATATTTGTCTTGCAATTGAGATTTATTAAAAAAAAAATGTTTAATCGCGAATAAATTGAAGTATTAGTATTTTCTTAAATTTATTATCTTCTTGCGTACAGGTCACATGCATAATTTCAGGGAGCTGAATTTGCATACCTACCCTAGTTTATTACCCTATTATCTTACTTCGTGAAGTGTTACAAAGGTCTTAGTTTGTTTTGTTTGCTCCTATGTTAGTTCAGGCAGAGTTCCAAAAATTTCTCCGGGTCACGGGTTAGGTTACATGGTTGCTAAAACCTATATTACAGTGGCCGAAGGCAGTAACTATGCTAATGCGGTGCATTGAGGCCTGCGTTGACTCAAAGGGCTAAGAGCTCCGCGCTCTACAATACTTAATAAATTTTGCCATATTTGCATTAATCTAATCATACCTAATTCTACTTTACTTTTTTACTGCACTTGTGGGAGGCGAATTCTGTGGCGGCACCTGTCCGACTCTGCACCGTGCACCTGCTAGCCGACCCAGCCATACTACTTTGTTTACGTTAACGTAAACAAACTGCGGCGCACGTAAACAAACGGAAACAATGGAATTGTAAATAAATAAATATTATTGTAGGTGCATTACCCTTATTAATAAAATTCATCACCAAAAATTTCCACTTAATTATTAATAACTACAGAGCAATGTCGTAGGAATCGTATCAAAATTGCAACTGATTTGTCTTGCAAATGCGCATAATTAATACCTAATTTTCGACATTAATTGTCACTAGGGGTATGAAACCCAAACTACTCATTCTTGAAACCAATATTTGATGGGGTTATTTATATAAACCACCTATCAGTTCCTGGAAATCTTGTTATGAGTTTTGTTAACCTAGCTTGTTCTACGCGAAACATTTTGAATCGGTCAGGTCTTTGCCATAAAATTCGGATGACCCGTGTCAACAATTTCTTTGTTCATTATTTTACTTACTTACAATACATGTTCACAGTACCTGTACACCTTCATTTGTTCTCGTATTTAAGCTTCGGATGGAGTTCCTCCAGTTGTTACAATAGAGACCAGAAAATATATCAAAAAGAGATCAGAAAAGGTATAGACTGTCTCCGAGAATCGCTTAGTCTATGTGGAGCATCTGAGAACTGGGAGCAGCTGGCACAAGATCGTGTGAGCTGGAGGAGAGTGCTCTCGGGCTGATGGTGTTTCGGCGGCCAGACGATTAATTAAAAAATGAGCAGCGAGCCGCCACCATGCGTTAACGGGACCGACCAATGCAACCTGACCCCTTCCTTTGTGAAATATGCGGGAGAGAGTGCGCCTCTCGAATAAGGCTATTTTCCCATCGCAAGGCTCATGAGAGGCGCAACAACAACAACTAAGTCAGAATGGGCTAAATCCAAGATAATGGTCCCATTGCATATGCAACGAAAATGATTATTTCACTATATTATTGAATGTGCTAATAACAAAATTAAAGATAATTTACGTTTAAAAAGTAAGTATTAAATAAGATATTACACTTTAAAGTTTCGAAAAATGCACTGCATATTTTGACATTTCATAGACAATATATGAGGTTAGGTTAGGTTATTAGGTTTGGTTTGTTTAATTTAGATTGCGATTATTTTAGTTAGATTAAATTAACAGGACATTAAATTATATAGTGAAATACTTATTTTCATTGTATGAACAACGGGACCATATTCTTGGATTATTCCAACGCCCGTCTCCCTAGCACGACTTCGTTTGTTCCCGTTTGTTTCCGGGCACTGCGGTTTCATTACATGAACGTAAACAAAACTGCAATGGCTAATGGGCCTACCACACGCACAAGTATCACCACACTTTTGCGTGCGCATGCCGGTTTGTAAACGGGGCACCGTGTACAAAACACCAACTACACGCACGTTTGTACACAGAACACCGTGCGTATAGTAGTGTTTTGTACACGGTGCCCCGTTTACAAACCGGCATGCGCATGCAAAAGTGTAGTGATACTGTGTTGTGGAGTTGTGGTGATAAAGTGTGTGATATGTGTGTGATATGTGTGTGTGGTAGGCACATAAGTCAGCTAGCAGGTACACGGTGCAGATCTAGAACACACGAGTGTGCAAAGGACGGCAAAGAAAACACACGAGGCGAGTGTTGAAGATAACAGGAGATGCAAAGATCTTGGCACCACCAGTTAGATTAACTATTAAAGGTCAGCCCTGTTAGAACCATCAACAATCGACGACAATGTCTTAAAGTACTCGTACAAATCCCCCAACTTATCTCAGATTAAATATTTAACGTCGTAATGTAGACCTCCCCTGATTACGTCATGTCCGGATTTGTGCCCTAGTTATCTGCGTGACCCCAGCCACTGTACCGAGATTAACCCCAGCCTAAAGCACTACACGGTGGCCGGCTACAGGGTGGGTTATAACATCACGTATTTATGGTGAGATTGTTACGAGCATTAATCTGTTGGTTTATTCGCTGGTTATGTTCGAGTTTTTCTAAAGGCCCTCGCACACTTATTAATATTATTGATCAATACTATTGAAGGCGTATTATTGATCAATAATATTGGCGGGGCTTAAGTCCACAGAATATTATTGTTCGATATTTCAGTATTAAGTCCGTAGTAAGAAGAAGAAGAAGAAGAACATTTGTATTTAAAATTAACTATTAAAGTATTTAACTAACCACTTCTGCTGAATTAATAAATCCTTTGGCTCAATGTAAAGGCGTCCATGACTACTAGAAAAAAAATTACAGGTGGATTCTTGGCTTGGTAATGAGTCGAAAATGTTCAGGCAAACATGACCAAGTTAGTATCAATAGTTATGAAAATATGCAATATCAAAGTTTGCATTATTTTTCAATATTTCTGATTTATTTGAAAAAAAATTAATTGTCATTTAAGTAAATTATATATCGATTATGGAAAATTCATTCGCTTCAGTACAACTCAAATAATATGATAATAACCTTGAACGAAATTCTATTTTCAATAATTGCAAGGTTTTTATCATTTTATTCGACGTGTATGAGAACGAATGAATTTTTCATCATCCACATAAGTTACTGTAAAAATAATTCAACTTTTTGCAAAAAATAAGTCAGAAATATTGGAAAAAAATGCAAAGCTTGATAAAACATATCTCCATTACGATTGATATTAGGTCACGGGTGCTTGAACATTTTCGATTCATTATCAAGGCAGGAATCAACCTGTAATTTTTTTACTAGTAGCTACAAGACACCTTGTATACAGATTTACTTACCTTGATATACCTATGTATTTTAGCAAAAATTGTCTTTCGTCTTCCTAGTTATTATTTTTTTTATCGAACTAAAAAAAATATTGATTGTATTATTTGTATATATCTACTTATATTATTGGATTAATCACACCTACATGTTTCGGAAATACCTTTCCTTCGTCAGGTAAATAGTAAACAAAATATTATTAATAATCAATTAAATTTAACTACTAGCCGAATTCTAAAAATTTTTCCAATAATTGCGAGTAATCAAGAACTTCAGTTATAATATTTAAAAATAATTTTTCAAATAATTTAGAAAAACAAAAAACAAAAGACATTTCATTCTGATATTTTGACAGTTATAAAACACCCTGACGAAGGAAAGATATTTCCGAAACATGTTGGTGTAATTAATCAAATAATCTAAGTACCTAGATATATACAAATAACACAATGAATATTTTTTTTAAATATCAATCTACAATGTTGCTGAATCAATTGAAAAAAAAAGATAATATTTATTTTTATAATTATTATATTGTTATTGAGATTGTTATTGAAGGCGTTTAATTGATCAATAATAATGGTAGAGTGCGGGAGAAGGGGAGGGACTTAAGGCTGAGAAATATATATTTTTATATTAAGCGAACTAACTAATAATAATAATAATAATAAATTACAAAAAAAACAATTAGAATAATACAATGCACGGGTCGATTTTATGTATTATATTGTGTACCGATACACGTTAACAGTGTGCGTGAACGATATTTATGCGAAATATAGACAAAGTTATACGACCGCTTCACGCTAGACAGTAATGCAACAATATGCTATCGATTATGGACACCAAGCGCAGTGTGTAGTTGATTTAAATTAAATATAAATTTTACACGTTCGTAATAATTATTGTTGTGATTTTGAAAACTTTTCAAAATGTCTTGTTGGCTTTCCATTATCATTAAATGTGGTTAATATTATTTCATACTATATGCATAAATAATTAAACGTTAACAAATTCATGTATAATTATATTCCAATAATCAAAAATATTATAATTACAACAGATTCGATAATGGCCGACTGTACGGTGCCTGTACGACTGTACGGTGTCTGGACAGTGATGTAAAAAATCATGAGTAAAAAATCAATCTGTACACACACATTATTTAGAAAACATCGTATTGTCCAACTTTTGATCCTACCTAGCCAATTTTTTAGCTTAAAAGCTTTAAACGTTTAAAGCACCATAAAGGACAAAACCAGGCAAGTTGTTGGATAAAAATGGAAGCAATGTGTAAGAATGTGTAAGAGGAAGGGAGCTGAGAAAAGCAAAAAAGATACATTTGTACACAAAACTGGATGCAAATCGTCAGAAAAATAAAATTAAAAATTTACTTTATAATTATTTTAAATGCAAATTAATACTGGGATTTCTGGGATCGATTCCCAGTGAGGTTACAGTATATCTTGATGATTTTTAAATTTGAGTGTTTTTTCATTACAATAATTGGTGTATGGGATTAAAAATTTAATAAAAATAAAATAATATAATTTTAAAATGAGGGTTAACGCAAAACATACGGTTAATACCAAAAGCGAATGTTTTATAACTATTATATTTAATATCTTCTCAGACATTACTAAACATAATCGTCTATCAAATAAATCAAATATCACATAAATCTTAGCAATAATTTCTTATCTTAAAATTCTACATTTTTATTGAATTCGTTTAGTTTTCTAAGGTCACTCATTCGCCTAATTTGTAATTCAAAGGAAAGTGCTGTAGCCTGGAAACTGCGAGCTAAAAATATCTTATTGGTGTAGTGGATATGACTCTCGCCTAGCGATCCAGTGGCCGGTGGTTTGAGCCGGTGGTTGATTCCGTACGAGCAAGTTAGTCCTATTATCATAGCACAAGTGTTTAGCTTAATACTAAGAAACTTGATGCGATACGTTTTGTATGTTTTCATCTCTACTTGAAAATAAACACAAAAAAAATAGTGGATACTCAGGATAAATGGATATGTTTAAAATTGAGAAAATAATGATTTATACAATAGCCTACCTAGAAAATCCATGTCACTGTATACCATTTGTCTGTGGGTTCCAAAGAAAAGTGTTTCCTTGAAGTGAACGCTCAATCTGGTGATTTCATTCCTGAAAATATAAAAAAAAAACAGATTTAATTTCGAATAACGCCTTGTCCTATCTGCATTCATTTTAAATTTTCCATTTTCCAAAAAGCGTCTCAGTACGAGAGCTTGTGATAAGAACACCGTAGTAAAAAGGTAGGTATGTACAATCTTATGTTCTGTACTAATAATATAATGGGCGAACATTGACATCTAGTGATGGGTGGACTAAGCAGGTCACACCTAGCCAAGCCGCTCACCCAACCATAACCCGTAAATCTTTTCTTACTTAAAAGACATGAATGACTCAAATCTTACAATAAAAATTGTAAAAACTAAAATCAAAAATATTTTGATTTATTGGTTCACTTGAATTTTCTATTTCAGTTTGCAGTTTCCATTTTGAACAAGAGCGTCTCTATTCCATGTGTGTTTGATTAAACCCAGGAACTGTTTTGATTTATTGGTTCACTTGAATTTTCTATTTCAGTTTGCAAAGTTTCAATTTTGAACTAGAGTTCCTCTCTCTTCTATGACAAGAGCATGCCACTAATAAGCATGTGTGTTTGATTGTTAGCTTTGAGCATGCTTATTTATGAGCATACTTAAAATAAGCATGCTAATAATGAGCTAGTGTGTACAATTGTTAGGGCATGCTAGTTTTGAGCATGCTAATGAGCATGCCAGTAATGAGCATGTGTATCTTTTTTTTAAGGCAAAAAATTTTTGGCCGAAAATTTATTTTTTATTTTATATGTAAATACCTATAATCGTGTTTTTTTTAAAGAAGTTTAGAGATATATTGTATTTGTATTGCAAAAATGTTTTCTGTAAGATTGTACAAACTTTTTGGTCATATTTTTAGCCCATGGTGGCTTGTGGTTGGATTTGATCAGATCCGAATAGAACACCTCCAGGTTGTAGTTGATGTCCTCGCATCCTGGGAAGCAGTTGCACTCGCTTATAAGGCTGCTGCGGAACATGGGCTCTCTTTGGAATGTTTTGATTTTTTTTTTCCAACCATAGTACTCTTCCACATCCCTGATTGTCATGTCGGCTAAAATATAATGTGAACGAATAATATGTATAAATACAAAATAAGCTGCAAAACATTCGGGGTGTACTATTTAAAATAGATTAGATGAATTAATTGGAAATATATGCAGGAGAAATTATATAGGGGAGGGGGGGGCATAGTGGGCTACTTAAGACTCAAACATACCTACAAGATAAAATATTATGATTAAACAACAAGTTTTGACTCAATATCATGGTTTAATGCATTGCGAACCACTATGGATATGTTTTTCACGATTACGATAAAAAATCTACGATATGTGAATACATAAATGTAAAATGGCATTGTATGACAAATCTATTGTTACTTTAAAAACAAAACATAAACTGACAAAATCTTACCTTTTTCACAGACAATCTTGTACTTTTAATTATGAAGTCCAGAAGGTACTGCTTCAAAACGAAAAATTAAACACCACAATATATAATTGAGTTCGATAAAGAATTGCTGTTTAATTTCACGTATTTTTTTTAACGAAAGCACTTTTTTTATATAGCATAAACGGCTGTCGAAATGGCATGGATCGCACGTGAAGGTCACGTGCCGACTGACGACCAATTAAAGCGAGCCCTTTGAAACATTGCACGGCTTTCGTTCGAGCTGTCATAGGGATTTCCCGCTATGCCCCGCTATCCCACTATGCCCCCCCCCCTCCCCTACAAAATAAAATTTGGTTACCTCTATAGGACGAACCCGGAATCTTTCAACAGACGGGAAATGCGATATTAATTTCTCTATTTTTTTTAGATTTGCGATATTAATAATTATTATTGAAAATATCAACATGTTTTAGGGTCAATGGCCCCTTCATCGATATTTTCAATAAATAAGTGGTGAAAACAAAGTAAATTTTTATTAATTTTATTAATGATATCACTACAACATCATTTTGCGATTTTTGAAGAAGTATTTACGGATATTCAAAGAATAATAATGATCAACAAATAATCTTACCTCTAACTTCGCTCATACATGAATATTCTGCAGTGGTTGAGCACATCGTTATATTTGGAAGAAGCTCTGAAAAAGACCAAAGAAAAATAATTATGGAAATTTTTGAGGTCAAAATTTTTAAAAAGGCCTGGCGTGTCATATACTTTCTATATGATATAAAAATACTGGCGTATCATATACTTTTTATATGACCTGCACGAGCACGGCGGGATACGTGTTTATACACCTGTGTGGCCGCTTAGCATTTGTTGAACTGGGGCCGGTTGTTAGCTTATAATTATATTACTGATAAAGTGGAGATTTCAAAATAACAGAATCAGTGAACCACCAGTTTTATGTACCTACTAGGAGCCATTTCACGCCGTGAGACATTTGGTCCAATGACAAAATGTACACGACAAAAAGTCCCACGCAACAAAAGATCCACTCGAAATAATGACAACAAACTAAAGTTCAAAATTTTATGAAAGAACGATTTTGTATGAATTTTTTATTCTTTATGATAATGGTGACGAATCATTGAATATACTCTTTCAAAAACTCTAAAAATATGTGGCCAACCAAATCAACGAATGGGGACCCACCACTTTCCCAGGGCCGTTCTATGAGCCGACGGCTCCCATATCGGCCCTACTCTTGCGTCGCCAGGTTGACATTTTTCTTATTTAAAGCCATCCCCGTGCGGCGCTCGTGTATAGGGTGAACGCCGCAAGGTTCTGGCAGCAAAAAACCCATTCGTTTTCCCCTCCACCAAGAACTTTCTTTATTAAATCAAATACAAATACAAGAAAATTAAAAGCATATAAAAGAAATAGATTTGTGCAGCGGCATAAAAATCAGAAGTAGAAAAACAAAAGCAAAGAAAAGTAGAAATAAAATCAGGTTAAATACCAACGAAATCAATGGACGATGTGCGATGGCGGACGGAAATGCCATCAGCGCTCGCGGGTCGGTATTCGGAAATAAATATTTTCTTTTCCAATCTTCGCCGATAATGATTGACCCTGACACCATAAATATAAGTATACCAAGCTAGCTACGTCCACAGCTGACAAATTGTACTTACAGCTTATTTCTAGTATGTCGCGTGCGGATCCAATCTCCAATTCTCCCGGCTTCGTCGAATCTGGAAAAGATCGATCCGTCTATTCCGAAAGGCTTTGTGAACTTATGCGTCTACGTGGGATTCGAATACCACCCGAAAAAGGAATGTCAGTGCTCAGTAGAAAAGACATCGACACACACCGCTTTCCAACTGTCACTGGTCGGATTTATTAAAGGTTTAAATCCTGGATGGCGGTTGACGTAGAATACGTTGGATGTCAGTTTCTACCAATCAAAATCATTTCGAGTCCGGAGTCCGGCGGTCACGAAATAGACGAAAATATTGAATATGAAAATAACAGATCAATTCTTGGCAGATCGATCTGTCTATCTGGAAGGCTGATGTGAACTGATATGGCTGAGTCTCCGTGGTGCACCTGCAGCCGTGTGCCGCAGACTCCGGAGCATATACTCTGAGAGATGCCGGGGAGAGGATGCTAGAAGGATTGAAAGGGGTGGGTCATCGCTCTCCTAGGAACGATGACCTTATCAAGAAACCTCGGACTCTTTCGGGAATTCGTGAGGGAGTGGGTAACTCGCTGGGAGCTGCTCCGAGGATAGATTTTGCGAAGGACCGTGGATCTGTGGCGCCTTTGGATTGAACTCCATCTTTCTGTGTAACTGTGACGTCTTCATCCCCAATAGGGAGTGGTGTCAAAATGGCTTCCTGTCCCCTTGCTGTCCCTCTCCCGCTGCCTTGAATCTATATGTGTGAGTCTTAGTATTGTCTCTCTTGTTCTTGTACTGTATCCATGTCCTTTGTAACCTGTATGCATAAATCTTTGTATCTTATATACCTTTACTACCATGTAACTGAATTGAATATACTGATAAAGATTTTATTTCTGCGAGAGTGGGACACCGATATGTCAGCGTAAGCTCATAAAACGGTCCTGGGAAAGTGGTGGGTACCCAATCACTGAACTGATATGCGTCGGATATTGTAACCACACGAAAAAGAATGTCAATTTTTAGTAGAAAAGACACCGGCTCAATACGCTTTTCAACTGACAACCGATAGGATTTATTATGTTTTAAATCCTTGCTAGCGATTAGCGCAGAACGTGTCGGATGTCAGTTTCGACCAATCATGTCGTCATTTCGCGGCCGGCGGTCACGAAACATAACTCATTTTTAGCATTTTCTGGGTTGGATGCTTTCTGCATAACTACGTCTATGATAAAAGCGCATAAAAATACGATTTTTGTAATAATTTCACCAGTTCTTACCTTTGAAGTAAAACGGAACACAAAGACATATAGACACGAGGTATTTGATTTCGCACTCCAGCAAACAATTGTTCTGAGTGTAGAACATGAAGAACTTCAGCTTGATTTCGTCGCTGAAGAAGCACTTCCTGGCTTGGGGGCTGAGGCTCTTCATCTCGAGTTCCGTCGTTACCTTCGAGGGTCTGACGGAGAAGGTGGTCTGGCGCTCCATGGGAATCTTGGCGAAATTGCTCGTAAGCACACTGTCCAATGGAGAGTCAACTATGACCTGAGAATGGAATTTCACAAATGATTTCACAAATGTCACACGTACGGACAAAGGAGCTATAACTATTTTGGACCCAAATTACTTAATTACTAATTAAAACAATCCGGCCTAACCACAATTTACAACTCTAACATAAAATACAAAATAAAACAGTGGATCCGAAACAAGGGGAAAGATAAAATAGGCACACTTACACAAACACACTAACACAATATATACTAACCTCATATATATGATATATTTTCTATTATGTTACTTTAAACACTATATTATCTATTTACTATGTTTTGAACCTACACAATATTGTAAACTATGCCTGTCTCAACACAGATATTTCTAGTGAGACAGGCACAGTCCAAACAAAATTTGATACTTAAAATTAAATAGAAATAAAAAAAAAAATAAAAAAAAGATTAATCGAGAAGTTTACCATTCATAATGCATAATGTGTCTATCTTTTCGTAAATGATTACCGAAATGATAATAAAATATAACATGAAAAAATCTTCATTCTCCGTATAAAAGGTGGGCGCCTAAGATATTGATATAGATTACATAATTCTGTTGTTGATGGAGGGAAAGCGCCCACGCTTTTAATTGGAGAGAAAAACAAATTTTTCGTCATTGAAATATAAGCGTCTTTTTTTTTAAATCGTGTAATATAATTTTCTACATTTTAGTCTTAATAATTACCCAGCGAACAAAATTACTTCAGTAGGTAACTAGCGCCATATTTTGGTGCGCTAATTAACTAATTTTCCGAATAAAACTTTGATTGGTTAATTATGATGGATTGATTGATTAACATTAATAAGTAAATTTGATAATTAATTCATAGATTGTCATCGAAAATACGCCTGTGTTCAAAAATTAAGTTCGATTGATCATTGGGAAACGGGTGAAATATCGATTATAAGATTCCATCCACACAAACAAACATACAGGTGAAGCTAATATAAGCATGAAATAATAACGTTCCGTAGTCGGCGTTGTTAGAAATATTCGTCCAAGCTAGATGTGTCAAGTCCATCGTCTGGCAAAGCTAACGAAATTCAGCGGCTTAGTGAAAAGGTATCAAATTAAAATTTATTCAGAATATCTTAAGATTTTGTCCAAATTTTTCAGAAAGTTCTGTATTTTGTCCCAGGAACATTAATCAAAATATGTTATAGATGTCTCATAAAGACGAAATTATATTTTTTATGGAAAAGTAGGTATGGAAGTCTTTGGTTGTTTTGGTTAGAGATATCTATGTTTAATTAAGGGGATTTAAAAAGCTTTGGATGCCGGTCGCGCCAATTTTAATTACAGCACACATGTGAAATGGGTTTTAAAACTTAAATATATATAGAACATTCAAAATTTTTATAGATGTGGTATTCTATCACGAATGGAAATGGTAAACGTTACATTGTGTAAAGTGATCACTTAAGCCAGCCGTATAACAGGTCGTAAGCCCTATGAACCCCTAAAGGCTTCCATAACTACTTTCCCATAAAAATATAATTTCGTCTCTGAGACATCTATAATATCGTCATGATCGTAGAACAATCGACTTTTTTGGATCGTTAAAAAGTTTAAAAAAAGAAGCCATCTAATGGTATATAAAAAGTGTATTTTTTCTCATTAATTTAACCGTCGTTATATGAAGTCGGTATAACGACGGTTCTAATTTGCGATCGTAGAATAATGCAGCATGTGTAAAAACGTCGTTGTACTGCGTTGACTATATTTGAGGTTTTTGAATAACTAACCCAAGTTTCAAAGGAAAATCTTTTATAGTTATCGAGCTATGACATAAAGTGTCTTTATGTAAATAAAACTTCAAACTGCTCTCCTGCAAACTTGAGAAAAATCGCATGCGTCGTTGTTCTACGATTATGACGACATATCTTGATTAAAATTTATTCATTAGGTTACACATATTTAAAATACATAAATATTTCTAAAATAGCTCTAATTAAATTATTTAATCAATTAATTAATTACCTTAATTGGTCTGAAGAAAATTTCTCCATTTTGTGGGTTTTTATTATATATCTGCATGGACGTGTGATTTGATTTTTTAAAATAATATTACAAAGTACACGATTATCTTTAATTGGTAAAAAATATTTTTAAATTGGTTGGCGGTAGTTAAAATACAACTCACATACGAAACGAGTTGTGTAAGTTAAACATATATAAAAATTCCAAAAAATTGATGGATGTGGTGGATATCACGGTATCATGGGGGGAATGGTGAACATTACACTGTGTAAATTAATCACTTTAGCCAACCGTGTGATAGGTCGTGAGCCCTGTGAACATTCAAAAAGACTTCCATATCTTCCATAGATCCATATAAAAATATAGCTTCGTCTCTTTTAGACATCCATAATATATCTTGATTAAAACAATGCGCCTTTGGAAGCATATCTTAAAAGTTTATCGTTTACCAAACTGTTTTACTCAAACCCCTTGGCGGGGAATACGTAGCGATACAAAGACATGAGAAATTTTAAAATTGACACTGTTTAAATATACATTTTGTAATGTAAAAATAATTTCTTATTTTTTTGAACTTCTTATATTTTTACTCCCTTTCTTTTAACTTGTAGCGTCTGCTTGTCTGCCGAAAAAACACTGGATCGATTTTTAACCCTTTTCCCGTGATCCAATCGAGTTGAAACTTTGCAGGTAGACTCGTGGCGACGATAAAAATGATGAAAAAAATTTTCGTTTTAAAAAAATGTAATTATAGTATAATTTTGGATTTTTCGAAAAAAAATTCCCGAGACCGACGCGTGGAGAAGGCGCGAAACCGGTTTCAACTAGTCTGACTCCTTGGGTGGAACAATATAAATGAGAAAGGGAGTATAATAAAAACTTTGTTTTTATGGCTTAGTTTTTTAACAAATGATTCATTGTGTACCTTGAAGCCGAATTCTGAGCCGTCACATATTTCCTGGGTTTCGCTGGTGTTCACATAAAGCTCCACCCAGAGGCCAAACTTATCTCCATTTTTGAATACTCTTCTGGGGTAGGCAGACCTCCCTCCTCCCATCACGTAGGGCGGGTAGCCTTCCTGGTGCGTCCAGGAGTAGGTCTGGTTGCTTGCCAAGATTTCACCAATTTCTTTTCTCGGCAGGCTCGTCCTAAACATGTAAATTCTCGTCCTAAACGTCTAAATTTGCTTCAGGTTGCATTACAGCCATTTATGGCCCAGATGAGATGTTTTAAATACACTCGAATCGAAGCAATCATTAGCCCTAGATCACTAAACGTATTTGCGAATCGAAACAGTCATTAACCTTAGATCAATAAACATATTTTCAAATCGAAACAATCATTATCCCTAGATAACTAAACATATTTTCAAATCGAAAAAATCATTAGCCCTAGATCACTTAACATATTTTCGAATCGAAACAATTATTTGCTCTAGATCACTAAACATATTTTCGAATCGAAGCAATCATTAGCCTTAGATCAATAAACATATTTTCAAATCGAACCAATCATTAGCCCTAGATCACTAAACATATTTTCTAATCGAAAAAATCATTATCCCTAGACCAAACTAAATAGATCACTAAACAGACGTACCCGACAAAACGTGCTCTTCCATATTCCGAGAAATACAGCATTTATATCGCGTATGCAAAGCTTTCAATAATAATTGTATCGATATTGACCTCTTCAACATTGGTTTTACTGAATTCAAAAGAATGCTTTAGATTACATGTACTAAATCGACTATAACCATTCACTCACTATATCTAATCTTCTCTTCCTCCACCTCTATCCTGACTCCTACCTCCTCATCCTTTTTCTCACATTATTTAACTAATTTCTTGATACACTTTTTCTTTTTTCATATTCTATCATTTACCATTATTCAGTCTTAACATTGTTTGTTGCTTACTACTATTCATTAATTAATTCAAAATAAATAACTTAAAAATATCTTATCTAACTTTGTTATTAATATCTGTGAATCTTTTTAATTAGTCTATGAAATGAACACGATGCTTTTACATTATATGTTTAAAAAACTGTTTAGATTCCTTAATAAATAGATAAATATTTTCGAATCGAAACAATCATTAGCCCTAGATCAATTAACATATTTTCAAATCGAAATAACCATTAGGAGGGGCGTGTTCCCAGCTTTGCAGCCCTCATAAGATCCAGTGAGGCAAGAAAGAGGGAAAGGATATACAACTCCGGAAATATCCTTATCCTGGAATCCCGCCTTACTCCAGCATCCAGCATTGATGCACACTGCAGAAAGATACTGGCCCCTCATAATCGACATGCCATCGCTCGCTAAAGCCGCTATTATACGATATATTTCTATTCCTTTTTTCACGTTAATACTGAGACCTATACTTATATGATTTTCTTTTTTATATGATAATTTAATGTATGTACCGATTCTTATAGGGAATGTGTGTGACTGCACGAACCTCCCCACATACTGGAATAAAAGTTATATTATTATTTATTATAATTATTATTAACCCTAGATCACTAAACATACATATTTTCGAATCGAAACAATCATTAGATCGCTAAATATTATTCTGACAGATTAAGAAAATAAAAATATTCTCAGGTTTTCAGAATCTTCTGTGTGCAGTTTTCTGAAATATTCACTTAAATAACGAATACCTACGTCTGAATAAATTTTTCATAATCGATATAAATTACTGTCTTGATGGTTAAAATTTATGCAAAATAAGTTAAAAAGTGCAAACTTTGATATTGTATATCTCCATAACTATTGGTCATGGTTGCCAAAACATTTTCGACTCATTGTCTGGGCCTGTAAAGTTATTGCTACTAGTTATGGGACACTCTGTATAAATAAACAATAAATAAATATAATTACTCTCTATGCTACTATACTCGCCGAAAATGAAGATGACTTGCAAATAATGCTTTACAAGTTCCATCTTGCATGCAGGAGATACAACATGATAATTTCAGTCGAGAAAACTAAGTCTCTTTCAATATCTAGACAACCTTGTAGATGTAAACTGGTCGTAGGCAATTAAGCCGTAGATAAGGTTATGAAAATTAAGTACCTTGGGTCGGAGATATCTAGCTACAATGATCTGTGTAATATAAGAAGCTAAAGAGCAGACAAACAAAGCAGCGGCTATCTGCGGATGCTTAAGAGACACTGCATGGACCAATAAGCATATTATGCTAGTGGAAAGCGAAGTCGGAGTATATAAAACATGCGTCAGACCTATCACGATTTACGGTATCGAAGCAAGAGCAGACACGGTGAGAACTAAACAACTTCTCAGAACTACCGAGATGAAGACCGTAAGACCATGGGTGGAATCGGTGAACGTTGCATAATGCAAAGTGATCACTTAAGCTAGCCTCATGACAAGCCATTAAGTCCTGTAACGCCCAATACATAATTTAGCTAATAAATAGCTTCGTCTCTGTGTTATAATTTATCATAATTAATGATTATCCCTCTGGGGCCATAATCCTGTGTTTTAAAAAATTTGAGCTGAATCTAAAAATATTGTTAAAAAACTTACATCATGTTGAAACCAAAACATACGCCATTATTCGTCAGCACAGGGCGGAACATGGACGAGCAGCAATCTTGTGAGACTTCTTCATGACCATCCAGCGACATCCATCTGCACTCTTTGATCGTCTCAGAGCAAGTCGGAGTACTCTACGTAAAATAGACAGTCACAACTCTTAAATATGCATTAAAAACTGTATAGCTACAGAAGAATTTGACGAAGGATATTGAGATGTAAAATGTATAGACTAGCTGTAACGTAATGTAAAAATATATATTTCTCTGCGTAACTATGTCCGTTACTTACGCTCAAATGGCGCAAATAATGATGAGGTGATGAGAAAAAAAGGGGAAAATGCGTACTTCTCTATTTATCTATGTCCTTATACTATGTATCTATGTCTGTCCCTAACGGTTGGCGCAAAAAAAAATGAGATATAAAATAATGAGGTGTAAAAAGCATAAAAAATGCATAATTCTCTTTGTAACAATGTGCGTCATCAACGCTATTAAGACAATAAGTTACCCAGAATACCTCTGATTTCAGTCCGTCATCAACGCGCTACCAGGTGGCGCTATTACCGAAATATATTAGGATTTCGCAATTGTTTTATTTGTTGTATTGGTATTTTATGAAATATTGTTATTTTTGTATTGATACACATATTTATATGTATCTATGGGTATTGGTAAGACACAAAAATAACTATGTAACTACTACAAACCTATAATTCAAACATGTAACAGTAGGTACGTCATTTTTGACGTGTTACAGCTGGTAAATAAATATTACTTTACTTACGGTGTCGATAAAACGATTCAACTGTTTTTCATGTTCAGGCGACATCTTTTCAGGCAGAGAATACCTTCCCGAATCCATTATGCCGCACAGTAGAGAAGCGCCGAAAATTAGTGACCTTAAAAAATATCGTTTATTTTTATTTATTTATTATTAGCATTGTATACCGAGACGCGAACCATCGGTTAGAGGTAATGAACTGGCTGCATGCGCCATGCAGCAATTGACGCCCGCCAGGAGCTCTCCGAGGTGACCAATCCCTCCCCACTACCAGGCCTGGCAGCAGTGTTCGCTTCGGAATCCAGATTCCTCCAAATAACTCACTAATTTACCATCACATCGTAGGCAGAGAAAATGAAGCACCCCACTCTTCAATGTCCTGAAACAACTATCGCGTCATCCACATTCACATAACTTCGCATGCAAGCTTGGCGATTGTTGAGGCAGGAGCCTCATATAATATAACATAAGGTCTTGTTAGGAAACAAGATCTTATGTTATATTGTATGGTTAACCTGATCATGCCAAGTATACTCGTATATTATTTCTTACATTTTCTTTCTTACCATTCTTTCCTTATTCATTCGCTCCATATGCCTGAACCAATCAAGTGATCTTTTTTATTACTACCTGTCTACCTCACACATAATGAAGGTAGACTTCGCGACATACATAACCATACTATCGCAAAGCCTAATCCTTCTAACAGAGCTCAATCCTCTTACACGGCATATTATGTAAAGAAAACTACATAAACTTGTATAAAATGGATCCAATTGGCGTGTTCCATAACTTATAAAAAGTGCAAAAATCGTTTATACAATAACATAACTGTTCGATCGGTCTCTTTGGGTCAGGCAAAAACCATTTGCATTGTTTGTAATTGTAATTAGTACGCCCGAGGGCAAAATCTGTGGTTTTACAAGGAAGAAATGTGGCATTATTTGTTATTTTTTTGTTTTTAGTTTTTATTCGTCTTCTGTGGTTTGACAGACAATAAAAAGATAAAAAGAGAAGCATCTGTCATTTCTAACGTTTTATAAATCATTTTGGTGATATCTGTGACAAAGGAAATATATATAAAATATTAGATCCATATATATATATAAAAGGATCAAATGTGCTTTGTATAATATGTTGCGATAAGAGAGGAACACTTCTCTTCAGATGGCAGATCATTGTGACCAAGGGGAAACATCTCATTGGTTGATTGCGATTGAGACCAAATCTCAGTCAGAGATTAAACAATAAAATTTTTTGCTGTTATTATTTTAAAGAATTCATTCTGAGTGTAGGAAAAAATAATTTATTTATTCTTAAAATATTTTTTATTATTTTATTCTTTTTTATTTTTTTATTTAATATTTTGTTCTTAAAATAAAAAAACTCATATAATTTTCTATACTTAGCAGTCGAATCAATAGCTTGATATTAGTTTATTTTACATATAAAGAAAAATAATCAAAAATGATCAAAACATAGCCTAGTCAATTGGTGCCTGAATTTTACCATTAATTGAATTGAACCACTGAAATACACGGTGTAGGGCCGGTTGTATCAACTTGGTTTATAGGAATATTTCTTTTATACCATCTGTTTGATATTCGTGACTCCACGTTGGCACAGAAATCGATTTTTACAGAATTTTTTTTTTCTTATGTGGCGACACTGATTTGTCTCTATCGAATTTTATCCTACCCTCCATAGTACCAGTTTAAATTACGTTTCGACAAGTCTGGCTATCTCGCTGTTAAAGCGCCACAGGACAGACTTTCTCACCTCCTTCCCTGTAAAATTTTGTTTTGTGTTTAATTGTGCATCCGATAAACCCTCTCTCGTCTCGTCACCGCCGGGCAACGTGATTAACGCGTGTTGGTGGCCAGCCGAGTGAACCAAGTGTTTGATGATAATATGACATCTGGAAGAGCACCAAGAGACAAAGGTGAGTCGAAACATCCCTCCCTTTCTCGTCCAATACAGTCCATTTCTCGTCTCGTCATTCCTCTTAACCTTCTTATTCCTCTTAACCTTCTTATTCCTCATACCACTTCCCGCCGAACGTCCCGCCATCCCTCACGTACGCGGCGAAGCGCATCGCGTGCACCATAGATTATTGCGTTTTCCGCCAATTACACAATCCGTTATTGTTCTATGATTTTTAGGAAAGATTGCAATGATCCAAGGTGATACAACCAGCCCTAAGGGCTGTAATCACAAATATGAATGTGTTCTTGAATACATATAATATCTGTTGTATAAATGTATGCCCAAATAAAATGAATTATTCAATTAATTCTGGCATCCATCTAGCGGTGGCATTGCAAAGCAATTTCATCTACCGTATCAAAAAAGTGGATTGCCCTATGGACAAAAATAAAAATTAATCAATTAATAAAAATAAAAACTACATATAAGGTCGATATATTCACGGAAACGTAGAGAGTTGCTATAGCTTAGTGGTCAGAGCACCGGCCCCGGAAAGGAGATGACCTGTGTTCGAATCCCAGTAGTAACCTAATATTTTTTCGTGAATTAGATTTTTATGTATATCTTTCTAATTGATTAATTAATTTTATTTAAAAAGAAACATACTTATTTGTGACTGTAGATAAATCCAGGACCGACAGCTTCACCGCATTCTTGGGGCAAATGGTGACATGCGGAAATGGAATGTCGAAGATAGGAGTGTACCTGTCATCAAGTACAATGTTGAATGGTGCAGAGTGCCAGCTAGACCACAGGGTGTATATATTGTACACGCACAGAGCGAAACTAATGAGGCATATAACAGCCCACAAAAGACGTTCCCTTAATGTCTTCGAAGAATCAGTTATGTACCTGAAATGAACAAGTTTTTAATAAGTAAACTTTGTAATCACATTCCAACAAATTTCTCCAATCCTTGACATCTTCCCGTTAAAGCTTAACGGGAAGATGTCAAGGATTGGAGAATTGTCAACGCTGCTCCGCGACCCGTTGTTCCACCTGAATAAAGGGGGAAATTTTCTATATTTAAGTTAGTTATAAATTACAACTCACGATGAGAAGGACTGCTCCTCTCGAAAATATAGTTGTTATAAATTTATTTCCCCGTGTGTCTGTAACAAAGTTCAATTTAACTAACCAATGACGTCTTGATTGATTGATGGATTGAGAAAAATTATGAGGCTTTTGTTAGAATTTTTTAGAAGAATATTTAAATTTGGTTTTTATTTTAAAATTATTTTTACTGCATACCATTATTTATCTTTGCTTAAAATTTTTTTATTTTTATTTTTTTATTTTATTTTTATATATATATAATATATATATATATATATAATATAAAAAAAAAACTATTATTTTCTCTTTACTATATTCAATTTTAAATAATAATTGCGCACTGTTATATATTATTATGCTTGATACTTATTGTAAGTTTATTTTACTGTTTACAATTCAATTACACCTTAGTTATCAAACATGATAAAATCAAAAACAATTCTCAAATAACTGGACCGAAAATAATCATTCAAGTTGTTATGTATGAAATGAAAGTTTTGTATAATTATTAACCAGTTAAGGTTATTATATCGGTCGTTGGACATATTTATGTGTTAAATAAATATTTTGTACATCAGATTTGACAAGACCAAAATCTTATCAACACAACCGCGCCGTATACCTAGATTAGTGAGAGAGTCCATTGAAATATACAAAGATCCTAATTTCAAAAGAGACGACAGTTACAAAACTATCAAGTATTTGGCGCCCTGTTCTCACGACTTTGATTCCACCTGAGACGTTGCAGAAAAGCCTGAAGATGTAATTAGTACGTATTGCATACCGGCGACCCCTGTCGTAGAAGAAGTGAACACTCCACAACAAAGTACACATAATTTACGACCTGGGAAGAAAAAAACATTTCGGCCTACATTTCCGCCGTGATAGGACGCTCTCCTGATGATGCTGGATAAGACTTCTGGGAAACGTCGAGATTTGCTTCTCAGTGAAATATACGGTTCGTATAAAATATCCGTTTTGTTTGACACATAAATTTGTATAATTATTTAAAAATTTTGCACTTCTATGATATACTTACTTAAGACCATGCAGACTGCCTTTATTGAAAAGGTAAAAAATGCCCGCGGTAAACGTTTCAGAGAATACAAACTTTTTCATCTCCTGATTCTTCTTCAGATCTCCATCGGATATCTTGTCATTAGTACTTATAACAAAAATGCTTCGTGGGTTGCTTCTTCGAAAGTTGTTTTCTTGGACCATGTGGGGACCGTTGAGAAATTGAGGTTTGAAGACGTTCGCAGGGATAAAGGTCTTGCCCTTTGAGCTAGTGTTCTTGTACTGGCTTTCTTCAATTTTATCTTTGATGGTGTGGACTACCCAGTGCTTGGGTTTCGACATTGTATAGCTGAAAATTAATACAATTTTCAAACTTTTGTTTTATTTACGAAAAACTTTTAATTACAAAATAATGTAAAAGCTAGACCCACGAAACATCTTTCTAAATGTTTTTCTGTCGGTAAATCCATATTAGAAACATTTTATAAACTAATTAACACACAATTTATGTAATTTTAAAAATAAAAAAATTATGCTTAAATAGTTACAATAGCGAAATTACTTTTGGCAAGAAAAAGTTGCGTGTTCGTAACCAATTTTTTTTCATTACGTTGATTTTTCTTACATATTTTTCATTCATTCTTTATTTCATTTAAAAATATGTTCTTAAATTGCTTAGTGAAATGTTTTTTCTAATAAAAATAGTTTTCATTGCAATTAAAATTTAAAATCGTTTTAACAATCAATTTTGAAATATAAAATTTAAGGGTTGTTTACTCCAATCATACTTACTTCAAATACCTGTGGCCAGTTGTGACCTGGGCGCCAGGTGACGTAGTGGGGCGCAATAGTGCGGAGGCTCCTCGTAGCCGTTGTTAGCTAATTGATTGGATAAGGGATGATTGCGGCGATGAAGAGTGCCGATGGTATCTGGGTGCAATTTATTTATTGTTACTGTATTTTCTTTGATTGAAATGGATTGTCCATCGTAGGGGTGCCGACAAGTTCCGTGGCGTTTTAAGAAACGTGTTTTATTTATCAAAATTTTATTTTTACATACTTAAGATCCTTAAAATTTTATTTAAATCCTTAAGATTGTTAATTGCAAATTTAATTTTTATCTTAACTATTTGGAATTCATTTAATAAAATGGAACACAGTTTCACAAATTCGAATCTCTTGAAAATAGGCGAATACTCTCAGATGAATCCTTACTTTTACAAATTATTCACAACATTATTGACTCTCCCGAAATCGCTAGCTCGCTATCATTCCACGTTTCATTCAGATCCCCTCAGATAACTATTTTCCCTTTCAACCTATCATACCAATAACATAAAATCCTCTCCCATCCCACTATACGCTCAGAATATAATAACTTTTTAAATTCAATAGATATTTTTGATACCAAATATAAAAATATCGTCTTATGGTGAGACAGATATTGGAAACTCGTCCCCCTCCCTGACCATGTGCATTATATACATTATACGCATTACTTACGATCACTGTTTATTTTATTCCTTGTCAATGAGTCTTGTCTATATCTGTTAAATTAATCTTTATTATCTCCGTCTTATCTGTGTCGTCCTATAATTAAGGGAGATATAAAACTACTCTTTCTTATTTCTTTCATTCCATGTATTTATTATGCCCTGATGAAATGAACATTAACAGCTTCTTCTGGTCTGTGTCTTCTGGGATATTATGCCGTGTTTCTGGCTGACGTTTTGGATCCCATTGCAGACTCCACACATCAGCCCTGATGATGGACCCTGCAACGGGATCCGAAACGGCGGCCAGAAAGGTCGTAATAACATGGCATAAGACACAAACCGGAAGATTCTGAGTGGCCGTGAAAACCTAAGAACATTATTAACGGCTTCGATTCGACAAAAAAAGTGTATCATACGCACGGCGTACACATTAATTCAATTGTCTTTCTTAAATGAATAGAGGTGTACTATCCCAAAATTCACAAAATAATTAAGATTTTAAATTGTGCTTTTTTACATATTACATAAATATGTAAATTTTCATTTAAGTGAGCTCTTTTTTTCCTCCACATATTTTAAATCGTATTCAAGAGCGGTGATTAAGAACCAACATATCTTTTATTTAATATCTTATGTTTATTATAAAAAAATAAATATAAAGTATGATATATTACTTTAATTAAAATTATAATTTTAATAAATATATAAATGTTAAATACCTACTTGCCTCTAATTTTCCACAATTAATTAAATAAATGATTATTTTCACAAGACTCCGTTGAAAAACTTTTTTTAAAAATAATTTTGTCTTTACGTGCAGGTATATATTTTTTTACAAAATAATGATTTGGTTTAAATATAAATCAATAAATGTCGTAAGTAAGAAATCAGGGAGATTTATGTTTATTTGATGATTGACGTTTTTGTGAAATAAATATAAATCAATGAATTGAATTGATTGATTTATATTGCTATAATATACATACATATAACAATATTTTTATATCTATGTTATAAGAACATAGTGGATTTTGCCCACAGGGAGAAAATCATTGATTAAGATAAATCACAGAGACGAAGCTATCTGTGTGGAAGTTTTTATAGGGTGGCCACAGGGCTAGTGACCTACTTTATGTGGCTTAAGTGATCACTTAACACAATGCAACGTTCACGATTCCACCCTAAGAACATCCATAGATTATCAAACTTTTGAAAGTTGTATAGGTATATGTTCTTTTTCTGTCTTGATAAAAATATATGAAGCAATTATGCCATCTATGATCAAAAATTGTAATTCCTATGACACAGTATACATAGATGTCGTCTCGGGTAATGATACCTTTGTTTTTTTAAAGTGGAGTATGAATATTTTATTTATTTTAATTTATAATATGTGATATTTTTTCAAATTATTTAACATCTACACTAGAATATGCCTGAAAATTATTATTTAAACGTTTTTTTACTATTTTTATGGATTAGTTCATATTTTAACAATATTTTTAAATGTATGTTCTGAGAACACAATTTTTAGATTTCGTCCTCAAATGATAATCATTATAAGCTTAGTGAAATACAGGTAATACAGGTCATAAGCCCCTTGGCCACCCTATAAAAACTTCCATCGATATTTCCTATATAAAAAGCTGCATCTCTATAATATTTCTATAAATAATCTTAATTACTAATTTTTAATGTCATTTAAAAAAATAGCTATCCCTGGTGATATAAAACAATATTATAAATGGCTAATAATTTTGTAAACTGCTATTTTCGTGTGTTTGATTCTCTGTCTGGGATAAGTCTATGAACGTCTCTGTCCGGATTTTTAAGTTTATTTTCCTTAATATTTTAATTTTGTGGATTTATCTGAATTTGTGAATATTTTATTCGAGCCATAAAAAAATATTTTGGACAGGAGTGTTATGAAACAATTTTTTGCGTATGCAAAATTTTTTTCGGCATATTTTCAATTTTAATTTGAAATAAAACAGTCACACATAATGATAAAGTAATTTTTATTTCATTAATCTATTTTATAAGTAAATACATTTACATTGTAAAATTGCATGAAAACATCTAGTTCATTATTTTTGCGAATTATATAAACTTTTACATTTATATAAAACGCAAAAGGTTTTAACCCAGCCAAGGAAAACTAGAAATTCACATAAACATTATACATAAATCAATAACAATATTTATTTACAAATTTCTTAGACACAAATTAATTTTTTTGGGTTTTCTTTTTGCTATCTCTTGCATATAAGCATACATAATATAAATAAGTATATTTAGTATGGATAAATACATACATAGGTAGGGTTTTGAGATTATTTCATTATCAGCGCAATTTTTTTTATTAACAATTAATTATAATATCTACTGCTTTTTACCTTGCTCCAAAGAATATTGACTGAATGAATATTGATGTATATTATATATTATTTTTCTAATATTAACATTCTATGCCATCCTTATTTTTATTGACATTCGGGGATGTTTTCATTTGCGATAAAGTGATTGATTCCAACATTTTTAATGCATTTTTATATATTATCTATTTATAACTGTTATTTAGATAATTTTGAATCAATGTAATTTTGTGAAACAATACAATATTCAATATCTTAAATCAATCATGAATATTTAATGTTGAAAGCCTTTGCTAACTGCTCAAACAATCTGGGAAGCGTTTATAAATAAGTAATAATTTTTTTATATTAATTTAATTCCACCTGATTTGCAAGCTCTATAAAAAGCAAATTAAACATTGATTAGTAATGTCTCAATAATATTTAATGTTTTTTGCAAATTTATAACTAGTTGGTTTCGTAAGCAAATGTTTGGTTGATTTGTAAGCGAATGTTCAGTTGATTTATAAGCGAATGTTCAGTTGATTCCTTCAAAAACGTTTGCGCATAGATATGTTCAGTGTTCGTCTTAGGTCCGTCCGGTCAGCGCAGGAGTACATTTAGACTGCTCTGTTGGAATCCTGGTCAATGGGTTCTAATTCAATCTGTTCATCTTCGTTCTGAAGTTCTTCTGATTCTCTTCCAAGACGAGGAGTGAAGTCGCGTTGGGACGTCATTTCTGTGAACAATTTTAAAGTATTAAGAATTGGTAAATTAGAAGCGAATGTAGGAAAGTCAAAATTATAAACAGGTCTCCAAGTTTTTGGACATGTGGAACGCTGCAGGGTTTGTCACTCCTTGGTGATTGAGGATCACCAGTGCGGCAATGTGAAAAGAAGGATTCCCACCCTTCCGGGAGAATCGTCAGATTTGTTTATTTTGACAAAAGAGATCCATGGTATATCCGATATCTAGATCTGTAGTAAAGGAGAGAAGTGATAGTTTGCAAGTAAAATAAGAAAGACACAAGTGAGTAAGAAATATGAACTGAAAGTTTATTTAATATGATTGAAAGGTTATGGGTGAAACTTAATTTACAAGATTAAATGTGGAAGACGGAAAGCCTGAAGAAAGATGGCGTGGGCATTGACGAAAACATAAACAGAGGGCTGACCACTGACCTCGTGTTTGGATTCTCGATAAGGCGTAATACATCGATAAAATAAATAAATGATCTGATAAACTTATTATAATTCTTAGAGGACCCCTGAAGTATAGAAGGCTAGAGTGTTACCCCAGGACAGAAGAGTACGGCGTTCTATCCTCTCTGCCCACCCCAGCGGATGGTAATCGTAAGTTATTGGCGTAAGAGCTCACCAAGATTTGTTGAACGCTTTTAAATTTTTCGACATTGTTAACATGATTGTTAGAACACCATCTAGCGGACGGCACTCGAATAATTTATGGATTTGTGGGAGGGCACCATCTGGCGTCCTTTGAACATTGTTGTGTCAGAATCAATAAAGGCTTGAAAGGAGAAAAATTCTGTTATTTTCTTTCTTTAGTTTGAGACTTATTCGTGATCTGGTGTGATCAAAGGGATCTCCCTCCAGATCCGAGAAAGGAATCAAACTGTAAACCATTTTATATGAAAGTCTGACAAGGAAAAGTGCAATACTTTTCTTCAGACTCGAACAGAGGATTGTGTCATTGAAGAAAATCAGAATAGACTCGTTCAAGAATCACACAATGATTATCCTGACTTCAAAAAATTGTCATATTTATTTTCGAACGGTAAAATTATCCAATAGTTTAATGTTAAATACACCGGGCATTGGGTCTAAGCGATTTATTCAATACTTATTCAGGCATAAATTTTATGATTAAACTCAGGCATGCATGATATTAAAGGGATGAACTTATGATATGTATTTTTATAACACCTTATTTTTGGTTGGGCTCCCAGATTATTAAATTGTACAGAGATGAACTAAACCCTTTCTGTGGGAGAGGGGGTTGGGAGGCAGCGTATAAGTATATCCTTGGGTATATTTAAGACACATATATAATGCAGTTAATGCATTCATTTTTGCATAATTAAATCCCCTTGTAAATAAACAAAGCGTATTTTTTAACAATATACGTTTTTTTTAAAAAAAAAATTCATTCCTAAGAAAGTATTTTCATGGAAAACTGTGTTTATGTAATAAAGCATGACTTACCTACACAAACATTATACTTCTTAAGAGTATTTAATTTGAGCTATTTTTTATGGTTTTTATGTTTAGTTTGTAGAACTCCAAATTTATTTATAATGAAATTTAAAATAAATTAAATTTTAATAAATATTAATATTAATAAGTTTTGTGTGTTTGCGTAAAGCGTTAAAAATAACAGCTGTGTCGGCTTACCAGGCCATTTTAACTACGTTTGATAATGGCATAAGCACAAGCCGAAAGAGCTATTATATTTAACGCTTTACTTTATAATAATATTTATTAAATTGTTTAAAAGTTTACATTTTTTTCACATTTTAAAAAACAAGTCAAAATTAATGAAGTAAGCCATGTAGTATTAAATTTATATTAGTTCATGTCTGTAATTAAAATTAAATTAAAGTACGTGTAAATAAAATTTAGATATTAATAATCTAATAAAAATGAAAAACCCAGTGAGCACGCCACTGGATTTTCACACCAGGGTTTCCGGGTTCGATTTCCGGTCGCAGCACATGTTTGCGATTTTCTCAGTTCCTGTTCTGG
Organism: Agrypnia vestita; assembly: GCA_016648135.1. Taxonomy (NCBI): domain Eukaryota; kingdom Metazoa; phylum Arthropoda; class Insecta; order Trichoptera; family Phryganeidae; genus Agrypnia; species Agrypnia vestita. Next base: position 16,914 of record JADDOH010009622.1, on the reverse strand, counting down.
TGTGATTTTTTTAAATTAAAAAAAAAGTAACCCATAAATACCAAGTTTTTACTTTACTCCCTTTCTTTGTAAAATATAACAATAATTAAAGACGAATTAAAACATATAACATAACACTAAACTTACAGAAATTTAATATATTTCTAAAATGTCAGATGTTTTGAGATGTCAAGATTTTGACAGATTCAATTATCATCAATATCGTACCTTATGAATTTCCAGCGTCAAATGATTTAGTCAGAATCAGATTTGAGTAATGTATAATTCTTCAAAACTAAGCAGAAATCTAAAAGAAATAAATTATTATTTGATTTTTTCCCAAAAAACCCAATTTTGCTGTCATCTGTGAACCAATTGTTTTGTAAATTTTCGAAATTCGTAGTGATGTACCTATTATACCGACGGAGTAATTCAAATTTAGAAAATATTCTGCGACGTTATCGGGCCGCTATGCTAGTAATCAAACTTTTCTAATGATTCCAATTTGAAAAAACCAATAAAATTTCTAAAAATTCCAAAAATTGATAGATCTTCTTGATCGTCGCCACGAGTCTGCTTGCAAGTTTCAGCTCGATTGCATCACGGGAAAAGGATCAAAAATCGATCCAAAGTTTTTGTTGACGGGAAGCCGGCAAGCAAGCAGACGCCACGAGTTAATATAAAGGGAGGAGAAATGGCGCACCTCTCAGAGCGATCATCGTCCAGGGGGCGTCGTCGCTGAAGCCGTTTCTCTTGCTCAGCCTGCCCAGCCGGGGCCCGAACCACATGCCGTTGCCCGCGTCTCCGTTGGCCGCCCACCGCGCGCCCCCCAGCGCCTGCGGGTCCAGGGCCATGGAGCGGCCGACCCTCGGGAAGGGGATGAGGCCCTGGCGCTTGGAGTCGCTGTGCAGCTCTGTACAATCAAAAACAAAAAAAAACTAACCCATAAAAAACAAGTTTTTATTATACCCCCTTTCTCATTTGTATTGTATCAACATACTTCTCTTGCTTTAAGTTCATGTGGAAAATCTATTCCATGTATATTATTATCCTTAAAACTTGAAATAAAATAGAATATTGAAAACGTAATAATTTGTATAGCGGGGCACGGTGTCGGCGAAACCGTCTTATCGGACGCATGGTTCGAGTCAGACTAGTTGAAACAGGTTTCGCGCCTTCTCCACGCGTCGGGATGCTTTCTCATTTGTATGGTTTCCAATTTGAAAAAATCGTTAAAAAATTTTAAAAATTCAAAATTATACTATAATTAAATTTTTTAAGCGAAAATTTTTTATATCGTTTTTATTATCTGCACGAATCTGCCTGCAAAGTTTCAGCTTCCAGCAAAAGGGTTAAAAATTGACCCAAAGGCAGACAAGTAGACGCTACGAGTTAAAAGAAAGGGAATAAAAATATTGTAATTTTGTATTATTGATGGATTTGGCGTTTGCATTGTAGAGATTATTCATTTTTATTATTAAATAAAACTAACCTTGTTACCTCTACGCGAGTTTAATATTTTATATTTTTTTCACTACTTAAGTTTCGAAAGACAGGTGAAGTATCAAACTGACTACTTTTTAAATATAGAATTTATACATTGATTCTGTTCAAATATAAATCATTAAATTCAAACACAAATAATGTTTTTGTATTGAATAAACTGGTGTAAGGATGGTTAGAACGCGAACATTGAGAGAAGGGTGAAGAGTTAATGAAGGTAATATTGTTAAGTAAATTAGTACCCGAGTTCAACTTCATTTTAATTTCCAAACTTTTAAAATAATTCACTTTATTACCCTTCCGCGCGGTGAAGAAGTTGAATAGTACACGAATGAAAAGAATGATTATTATCTACGATTCAGAAAAATCATTGCTAGAAAGACAGCGATGATGTTCTTTTAGTCTAATGTTGAGGTTTCTAGAAGTTTGACCGATGTATCTTCTATTGCAGTCTCCGCTTTTTTCCAAATTATTTTTTTTGACATTTTTGAATGTAGGAGCAACGTGTCCAATTGATTATTATTGTAAATGTCGATGACAATAAATTATTACCACATTTGAGATACACACGCACACAGACAAATTGTATTTAAAGTCACATTGAGGTAACATAGTTTTTGTTTATTTTATTGTATCTATCTCTTTTTTTCTTGATATTGTACTTATATTTCTATTCTTTTTATAGTATTTATCTTTTATGTTTTTGTACTGACTAATTACGTGTTAACCTAGATTAAAAAAAACTTAAATTGAGTTGTATGCCCCAGAACAGGTTTCACTGAGTGGGGCATTACTAGTTAAATTAAAAAAAGTGCATTTGTAATAATATATGAACTGTGTACATTTTTGTAATGTGTGTAGAATAATGTTATTGAGGAATAAGTGTCCCAAAGTGTAATTTCTCTCATTATGAAATATTTTTCTGTTTTCATGGCTGTTCAGAATCTTCTGGTTTGTGTTTTCTGGGGTATTACGCCGTGTTTACGTGTTCTGCGAAGGGATCCGAAACGTCGACCAGAGAGGTCAGATGTACATACACGGCAGACTCAAATACCAAAAACATAAACGAAAAGGTTTACAGCAATTGTGGATTACAGCAAACCTTAATTTCGTACCCTTATTTTATCAAATACAGAACCTTGAATTAAAAACTCATTTTAATCACCTGTACATTGTCTGTACAAACACAATATCGTTATTGTAATTACTCAAACAAAATTGAAATTCTGATATGCGACATTATGTCACGTAGACAATTAACTGTAATCGATAATGCAATAATTACTTCTGGTATCGGAAACCTATAATCATACTAGTTCGCACTAAATATTACGTAGCAAATTACATTCTTCAGGGTGTAGCTCCTGGGACTGGTAATCACATAGGACATAAGATAAAAACCAAAAATACAAAAATATAATCTATGTTATAGCACCCACAAATATATGTATTTATACTATAAGAATACAAAAAATCGAAGTCTTCAGAATAATCTAGAAGATTTTAGAAAGAATTGGAATAAGCGAAATTATACCAGAAGATTCGAAAGGAAACTTTTCGCATAAATGTTTTTTCGGCGTGGTGCGAGCGAAGCAATAGTCCTATGTTTGACAGCTAGTGAAGCCATGGGAGCGGTGCGAGTAAAGAGTACCTACCTATTTGTGGAATATTCGAATGCGTGCAGCGAATTACGAAATAGTGCTCCGGTTAGGCCTGTGTATTAGTTAAAAGTTTAATTGATTCATTGTGTTTTATTTCGTTTTGAGAATATATGAATACTGGAAATGAATAAAGCACTAATGCCAAAATGTTCGTTTTATGAAATATTCTTACTTTATAGTCCAATGTTACTCTAGGACTATCTATTAGTCTAATGTCTAGGACCATCGATAATGACTTGCTGACGGTCTGTTTGTTAAAAATAAATTAAAAAAAAAAAGTGATGGGTATATAGTCTTTTTCCCTCTTTATGTGCTATTTTACACATATTTTCATTAATATTTTCAACACAACTACTCGCCGGTACCTCACACAAGTTAGTCATTTTAACACCAAAAACTATTAAATACTTATGTCGTTCAGTGCCTTATTTATAAAAAAAATTACGCGGCACTTAATAAGTACTTATGCGATATGTGCATTTCCATACAACTAGGAAATTAACACAGATAGAACTTCAGTGCAGTGTTCAGTGCGAAGACATTTAGTACTAATGTGTATACTTATCTTTTTTTTTTTACACTTGTGCTCACTGTGCTTTATTCATTTCCAATTTCATATACATAACAATGTCCGGTGTTTTAAATGCGATGATTAATTTCTTTATTCAAAGGGGGCATTACTCCGGTAGTTAATATTTAAAATATTTCAATTGTAAGTCTCGAATTTTATCTATTTTACAAAAAAAAAAAATCTTATACTAGCACTTTCTGTAATAAATATCATAATATTCATAATATCTCGTATTACCGGCCATGGCAACACGTTTGATTAGAAATCATATTCCTGCTGGAAGCTTGGATTCTAATAGTACCGACTGCGATTTTTAAAAACTTTAGTGTATTTAAAACCACGATATTTTAATGATCTCCAAAATACATTCAGTAAAAATATATTGTATAATTAAAATGGATCCGACGTTTTTGGTGACGTCCTCTTTGAATTTTTTTGCTCTACGTATTTATGACCGATTTTTATAATTCTGATCGTACTTTGCCCTCATATTTAATCATATTTAAGAAAATCTGGAAATTTTTAAACTTTTTAAAATTCACAGCTTCTTAATTTTTTAATTTTTTGAGATGTATACTTGAAAATTACAATTAGTTATAAACATGCACTCTTTAAAACATTGCGATATCCGACCTCTACATATGCTAAAGTACTGGCACAAACTTTCATATTTCCTCTTTAAAACGAGACTAAGGCGACGCTGTGTCTATTTTTAGCAGAGATATTAAAGTTTTTAATTACTTTAATAGGAACTAACACTCATTTAGGCGTAATTGCTACCCCACACCTGGCACGATTTTAAAGACGTTTTCAAGTCAAAATCTCAATAATTTTGTTAGAAATTTTTTTTTTTTTTAAATAAAACTTTTTCAACATACCTGCGAACTCTTCGGGGGATATCTGCCAGGTCTTGGCGAACTGGGACCTTCCTACCCTCGGGAAGGGGAAGAGCCCCACGGTGCCCCCGCGCCGCGCCTTGTAGCTGGCCTGGACCGCTGAGGAAATATCACAAAAAACATCCCTTAAGTACATGCAACAATGCAACAAAATGCCACACACACACACGACCAAGTTTTCACCTCATCAACGCTCTACAAAGTAGTGTATAAAAATGAATGAATTTTTTTTGAGTATGTTTAAATTTTAGGGACACAATTACTGGATTTTATCCCCAGAGGGATGATTATTCATCATCATCTTCTTCCCCTTGTCCTAGTAGGGTCGGAGGCCCAAATACTCGACAAGGTGCTTCCATGATCCCCTGTCTTGTGCTGCTTCTGCTCGAGTCAACCAGTCCAGACCCATTCTGTTTTCAAATACATTTTTTATTGTCTCTCCCAGCTTAGTCTGGGTCGACCCACCGGCCGTCTTCCCTTCGGAGTTGCCAAGAGAATTCTTCTTGGTAATCGTTCCTCTGTCATTCTGTGCACATGTCCAAGCCACCTCACTTGAGATTTTTCTATGTGCAGGAGCAGGGGCTCCATGCCAAGTGTGTGCCTTATGTCGGCACTTCACGGGATGATTATTAATTAAGATAAATTATAGATATCTCATAGAGACGAATCTATTAATATTGGAAAGTATTGTAGCGAGACTGTGTATCTACTGAATCCTCATAACAACCAAACAACATCACGCAAAGTAGGGTCAGTCATCCGTAATCGCAATATTACGCACGCAATGCAGAGTCAGTCAGGTGTGACCGCATTTGCTATTTTGAAGATTCTACAACATTCCATGACGCCCTAAAATACTTCATTGGAAAGGCCTAGACTCTATAGACTTTTCGTTACCTCTAGAAAATAACGTTTCGGAGGAATTGATCTATAAAAGGCGTCACGCAACGATAACAAGGCGACCAGTGATTCATGATATTAGTAAGCGAGCAAACACAGTGTGACTATCAGTAATACCAGCGGAATAAAGGAAGAACACCGGGGCGAGTAGTTTCTACCAGCAAATATTGAACGGAATGTACGAGAAGTAATCTAAATAATCTAAGATACGTTCATAATAATCTAAGACAGTTTAATAAGTATGTGAAATATTCGGGAGACATCTAGCGACTATGAAATTACGAACGGTACTACAATTTAACTCATGTTAAGTGACTTTCTTTGGTAATAAATTAAACTAAATTAATTTCTAGTGTTTTCATTTGCCTCCCAAGGCCACTTCTCATGAGAGTATGGACGTCCGTTTTGGTCATTATAGGGCTGACAACTTGTCTTTAGGGTGGCTGAAAGCTGAAGCTTTTTAATTTCAACTCCAATCAAAAATATAGATGTCTCAATTACAAGTTATCAGACATCTATACTGTTTCATGGGGATGATAATTTTTTAATCATTGATAGCGATTGCGTAGTTATATTAAAATTGCGTACAATGGCAATGCTCGTATCTCGGGGATAACAAGCGTGAAATGAGACCCGAGAGCGCGGACTGATTTGGTGTTACATGGTAATCTACAAAAACCGAGAGTTGTCTCATTAATTAACATGGCATTTACTTGGATAAAATTCTTTTAATCTTTATCAAACTCAATTTTCTTAGTGTTACTACCTCATTATAACTACTTAATTAGGCACGTGCAGTCAGTCAATATAATGAAGCGTGACTTTTGAATGCATGAAAAAACATCGACAAAAAAATTTATGTGATAAAATATTTTTGGGGGTTTTGGTTGTGGATGATGTATGATGTATCTTAAGAAGCTGCTTTTTAGGGTCGCCACCCGTCCTGCGACGGGACATCCCAAAGTCGTGGAATGCTTGATAATTTTATTCGCTCGATAAAACAATTACAAGTTATAAATAAGTAGGATTACAAAGACAAGGATAGATTCGATGGACTAGAGCCTCCGGCCTACGCCGGGGATATCTAAGAGACTGACATGCCCGTATAGGGCGTTGGATGGTTTTTATATGTTTTGCAAATAAATAACTTTATTGAAGTCTAGCTAAATGTGTGGATTGCTGACGGTGCGGTGACTTTTGTAGACGATCCGTGTAGACCTTGCTGTGCCTCGATTTGTTTACGCGGCATTATTGCCACGTCTGTGTGGGTGTGTGGCCTAGATTGGTGGTTTATGTATTACGATATGAAATGCCACATATTATGATATTATCCCGAGATGTTAGGAACCAAAAAAAATGGGCACCTTTAAAAGCTCTCTAAATATATCGCTGTGAATACTGAACTGAATTTTCTAGAAAGTGATCGTAGAAATATAAAAAAGCGTAAAATAGGGTGTATTAAGTAACAGTGTATTAATAAGTACGTGGAAAATTCTAGAAACATAGGTACCTAAAAATTTAAGAACAGTGTTCCAATTTCATTCGCGTCCAGTGAATTTCTGCGTAATAAATAAAATTTTAAATTGTTTGTGTTTTCAACTGGCTTTCACAGCCGGGTCTTCATCATCAGCCATATCTTTTATTTCAAAAAAAAAAAACGGAGATTGATTGAGAATTTAATTAAAGAGAAATTAAAAATTTGTTCGTGAATACGGGCCCTACGATATTAAGGGCCGGCCATAGTCAAGAAAAAAGCATAGATTTTTGCGTTTTCCACCAACAACAGCATCATTTTCGTAAAAATCTGTGCTTTTTGCTTAACTACTTCTCTAACTACTGATCAAACAACCAGCCCTAGCACGGTATATTTGGAAACATGATGAATATTTTTATTTCCTTTGCGACGTGGGTTTTTTCAGTTGCTAGGTTTACATGTTCCCTCCTTCATAATCCATCAATTCAGTGTAAATATGCATTATCAAATCCGTGTTCCTGTATGGATGTTGCATCGTATATTATTATTGTAAATAAAATAGAGTCTAAATAAGGTTTGCGAGATTAATGGTGAACCTGAGCATAATAATAGCCAACATCCGCAAAACGTGTATGGGCTCTAAAAGCGCCTTTGTGAACTTCGGAACGTGTTCGAAAAACTTTTCTTGAGGAATAAATTTCTTTCAGCAAACAAACTGAAAGCAATCTCCCAAATCATCGGAGCATTTGAGGTATATTCGCATATTATTATGATGGTGAGTATGGTTTCGGAAAATTTCCATAGTGGTCTCCCACAACAGTGTTGTCATTCAATTTCCAGAGATGTCACCTCCGCGGAGTATTTCCCAAATGAAAATATTTATTTCGCCACTTTACCTGCGAACATATCGCCCCCCAGTGAATTGGAAAACTTTAGGAGACCTATTTGTATGACAAACTTTATATTTTCCTATTGGGAAGAATAAAAATTGTCTGGGGATAGAACGGATTCAAGTTTTTCAATTCTAGAATTTAGATTTGAAAAAATTGGAATATATTACTGGAGGGAATTATTCGAGCGACGTTTTCGAATAATGTAAAATGGACACGCCTTTGTATTTTTTTCTATGCTAAACTTTTATTTTTTAAATAATTTTGTTACTTCTGGGAATGTGGGTCGTCCATTAAGTGTATTTATGGGAATGTAAAAATTGATAATAGTACCTCACTGTTGAAGTGCTTACAAAACATGTTGTAAATAATACTCAATACCTTCAAGCAAAACCATAATAGATATAATATATTAGGATTAATTTGATAAGCTAATTTCCAAATACGTTACTAGACAAAAATACCCAATGATTTGAAAATTAATTTATATTTAAAAAATCGACGGTAATGCAATATCAAAACAATTTAATGAATTTAAAACATGGGTAGTCATTTTATTTTCTTTAATAAGAGCTAAATGCTTTTTTTGAGATGTTATTAATATAATTAATAAGAATATACTTCGTTTTTACAATTAATTTGTTAAAAATACCTACACGTTTCGGGGTCAATGATCCCTTCATAAAGATACAATATATACTTAAAATTAAAAATCAAGAATCGAAGTACAGACAATAAGAAAACAATAATTAATATTTACAAACAAATTTGAAAGAAATTTTGATTTCATATTGACTTGAGTTAGTGATATATAATAACACAATTATAACATGTTTTTATTATCTTGAATGCCTAGGTATTATACTGTATAAATAAATTTAGTACATTGTAAGTGGGTGCTATAATCTATATTTAAAAAAATCCTTTTATATTCTTAACAAAAATAATCACGTGTAAAAATATTTTTTAATTTTACGCTTCTGCTTCTGCAGAAGCAACGTAAGACAGAGGAACATGGAAACACCTTGTCGAGTCTTTGGGCCTCCGACCCTATTAAGACAAGGGGATGAAGATTATGATGATGTTACGCTTCAATAGGCCTAGAGGCCCAATTACAGAAACTTGAGTAAATAACATAGATTAATTGTGACCTCACCGGGAATCGAACCCGGACCTATGGCTACGGGGGCCGCCGATGGGTTATAACAATGTTTAGGTCATACAAATGATAAAGTTTATGGGCACTTTATAAATTATAATATATTTAATTAGTGTCTTATATATTCGGATACGATAGTTTAGATTCTGCATGAAGAGATAATAATTTATTTATTATCTTTTCATGCAGAATTTATTAATTTTTTTTAGAAATTTTATCTACATATTTTCCCATATAAAAAAAGTATCTTCGTATCTATGAGATATCTATAATGTATCTTGATTAATGAATAATTAATTAATTAAATAATTAATTAAATTAATTAATTTAAGCCCCCTGGGGTTAAAATCCGGTAGTGTGTTCTTGAAAATTTTTAACATACTCAAAATGTTCAAAATGTGTTGATAAAAAAAATGTTCTGAAAGAGAAAATAATTTTAAATCTATATCTTTATTATTTTATTCATTTCCATAAACTCGAAATATCTGTCAATCCTTAAACCCTCCTGTTTCCGTGATGGTCTCAGAATGAAGTATACGCTTTATTATCTTTCATCTCATTTTGAATTATATTATTCTGACTTTCAACGTCAACGTTATTACATTTGCAAAAATATTTCACACGTATATAGGAGAAACCATCGATCACAAGCTAAGTAATATTCAAAAAGTGATTATGTATTTAAAATTCAAAAAAATCGTGGACTGTCGGAATCCTTAGCGAATAATACTTTTTCCTCTTTTCTTTGAGGCCTATCGTAGCGTCAAAAGTGCACATATAATGGATGCATCGCATTGGGAATCAGTTCTCGAAATTCGTTGACATGTTTCGATGTAGGAGCATACCCGAACTAAAAATTACATGCCAGTAGAATTGAGTACCTACAGTTTTTTGGATTAAGTTTTTATTTATTTTTGATCTCCTTGAATTAGTACCACATTTACATACATTAATTTATTTTAAAGTGTAATGAAAAAGTGATTGTTCTTTTCTCTTTCAATTATTTTTTGTTTTAATTAATTTTTTGGTTTATTATTAAAAAACGTGTTTTATGTTAGGTGTGTAATAATTTTTATTACTTTATATTATATGTAAAAGCCTACTAAGGCGTTGATAAATAAATAAATTATAACGTCAATTACTTTTCAGGGTGACAAGAAATTTTAAAAATCTTAACACAGAAAAGTTAGTTAGAAGTCTGGTTGAGCATAACTCTGCTATGTGGTCACCACGGAGTATTCCATTGTATAGAAATGAACTAAACCCCTTTTTTAGGAGAGGGGATTGGATCACAGCGAACTAAGCGCAAAAAATTATCTTTCGAATAAAGTTCTATACTCCAAAAAAAAAACCTATATAAATTTAGATATGTATATACATAAACGTAATCCTAAGCGAAATTGGTAATCGCAATTAAGATTAAAAAATTTCCGGTTTTGTATCCCGCTGGTAAACGGAAAAATGTTTTTTGATAGACTAGATAAATAAATAAATAAACTAGACTACATATATTTTTTTAAATATTTTTTTTTACAAATAATGATAAAACGAAAAAATTATTCAAACTAACGAAAAAATATTTTTCTTCCTCTTTATAAGAGTTAAAAACTCGTGTGCAGGTGAATTAATGAAAAATAAAGTATCTACAAATTTTATTTTGTAGATATAAAGCATAAATGTGCAAATAATCCAAATAATATAAAATTAAATTGAATACAACCGTTGATTCAATACAAAGAAATATATATTTAGTAAAATATATTTAGCAAAAATTAAAAAAAAAAATAGTAAAAATAACTGTGAAATTTTATTGTAATTATCGATAATATTGGAGTGAAAGTTACAGGTGAACAGACGTTTACAAACATCTTATAATCATTTTATGTTCCATTAGATGTCTGTATACACGTTTTTTAATTTCAAATATAAATTTAATAATTTTATCTGTTATTTCCATTCTCATAATTATCGTGTTATTTCTATTAAAATCTTTCTAAATCGCGTCACGTCTCAATCAACCACCTCTGTTGATAGTGACAGCTTGCTGGGTTGCCATTTTAGTGGAAATCTTGCATAAAAATTTAAACAAAACTTTGATAGGTACATATTTTAAGAACTTTTATTGTTCGGGTTATTTGGCATCTCGTAACAAATTTTCGGGATGCTTGCTAGGTAAAATCCTTAAAAATATTCCCGGAAAATTTGGGATGAACGGGAATCCTGAAATAATAACCCCCTCGTACCCAATGTGGTGTAATATATTAAGGGTGTGTGCAAAAGTGTAGGGTAAGAGATTCCTCGCTAGAATATCTTCCCTAGATTTTAGTTCTATTTATTGTGTTATTTATTTAACTTAGGCTCTGGAACAGGCTGAACGATAAATTTCCGATTAGACAAATAAATAATGAAATTGTACTACACAAGACAACTATGTGTGGAGATGATTTATAGTTTTTTCTTTACATTTTCTTTACAGCATGATCTTCGCAGTGACGTACGATAGTATATTTCATGGTTTTATAAGGATCGCGAAAAGCCAAGTGGCTAGCTGTGAATACTTTATTTATTATAGTATATTTAAAACATACTTACTAATAAAATACCAATAAAACAATATCGTTAAAAATGTTCTCAGGTTTTCACGGCCATTCAGAATCTTGTAAGTTGTAATGTGTGTTTATGAAGTTGTGGTTACAATTTCATCCACATACATTACAATACATCAGCTCTGATGGTGGACCATGCAATGGGATGTGAAAGGTCTGCCAGGGAGATCAGAAATACACGGCAGAATATTCCACAAAAATTACACGCAGAAAACAGAATCTAAATAAAGATTTATTTACCCAACCGGTTTCGGAAACAAATCATTTCATTCGTTAGGTGATTTTAATTATAAATATAAAATGATAATCTTTATAAAAATGCAACTTATAAAAATGTATTTGGAAAAATATTTATTTATTTATTAATAATCCAAATATACATTTTTATAATTAAATACATTTTATTTTATTTTTTGGAATTCCCACTCAACTACCCCTTGGACACGTTACTACAGTTAGTTTTGTAGCTGCATAATAATGTGCGTAACAATAAATAATATGTCAAATGTAAAAAAAAGCATAGAAAAAAATATAATAAAAACATTAAGAGAAAAAATAAAAATAGAAAAACGCATAAGTAAATATAATTAACATAATCTACATACAATATTATTTATATATAATAGATATATGTTTTAGCAGGGAAATTGAAATAATCTAGTATAAAATATTAAAATTAGTGTACAATTACCTAATATCTATCATTTAACAAAAGTTTCTTCCGAGACAATGACTGCTCAAGTTTTCTTTAAAAATATATGAGGACTTTTAAAGATATGAAGAAGACTTTTAACTTTTTGAACAAATTACTTGCTGCATTATATTTTGATGATCCAAAAATTTGCTTCGTCATTTTAATACGTACAAAAAATATAGTGCTAATCGAAAGGTTTTGCTTAATTTCTCAGATGACCAAAAAGCATCCGGTGAAGACCGTGCTAATTGCTTGCTTTATTAATTAATATCAAATAAAGTGTAAGGCAGAAAATCAATATTCAATGGTTTTGATTACGCAAATGATATTATGTAAAAAATAATTCTATCATAAATAGGTACATACACAAAATGAATCAAAAATATTTATATCGCAAATAGACAACACATTCATAATGGCTCACCAAAGCCCAATTTTCGTAAATAACTGACGTGAAGATGATGATGTACTTCAATCAGCTAGGGAGGAGTTCTACAATACGATGTCTGTGTTATTAATTCAAGTGCTATTGATGTATAATACATATTTCACTCTTAAATAATGAATAAAATAAAGTCAGCACATTATAGTAATGTAATTAAAAAATTGTTTTAATTAAAATGATTTCTCAACTTAATATTTTTAATAATACATTTAATAATCCTAAAATTGTTGCGAATCTACCGCAGTTACCGCAGGGATCATCGTTTCCAATCAGCTAACCCAGCTGAATATTCCTTGGGGATTCAAGTCGATTTGCATATATGCAACGAAAAAAAATGGTCCGGACGATTCTCTCGGCTTGGTTATTCAATTGTTTTAAAAGTCGATGTGTAAATGGGATTGTGGATTATTATTTTAGTGAATTGATAACAGTAAATTTTTAGCATTATTACGGGAATATCCATTACAAAAAATTAACTAACTAACCATCACGCCGTTTCTACGCAGGGGTAGGCAGAGAGGATGAAACGCCACACTCTTCTATCCTGGCACATCACTTTTGCTTCGGCCACATTCATACATCTTGTCATACAAGTTCTACGGTTGTTGCGGCATTTAACAGGGCCATCCTGAAATACTTATAGTATCTGATCGTTCCAGGTCTTCCGCGGACGCCCTCTATTCCTGTTGCCTTCAATACTCGCCTCATATGTTTTCTTAACCATCCTTTCCTTATTCATATGTTCCACATGACCAAACCATCTCAGCACTCCTTTCTTTATCCATCTACCACACTACAGCCAGCATTGCATTCCATTACAAAATGTAATGAAATTAATAGATACCTACATGATTTTAAAATAATCTGAGATTTTTTAAATATTAGTCGCCGTTAGAAATCAAGAAAGTAAGGTAAACCAATTATCCAATGATTTACATTAATTATAGAGTTAAAAGCTGGTTAAATAAAATGTCAAAACATAGTGAAAATGCCTAAGAAGCTGAAAATATTGATGAGTATTAATTATTATTATTTTATTTACTTATTTGTTCTTTTACTTAAATTAATGGAATGTGACATTTAAAATAAGGAAGCAATTTATTTTTCTATCTCTATGAGAGTCAGACTTGTATACAGAAAAGAAGTATTGCAGGTATGAAGAATTAATATGCATTAATGTAGTACAAAATAGAATTGAATGTATAACAATGATTATATACGTTTATATTATTATTACATATATCTTTCAATATTATATTAGTAAGAAGTAATAGTAGCCTTAAGTTCTGTTTTTAATTTAATTTAATTTAATTAATAGCAGAATTGAAGACAATTTTTTTCAATATTCTGCATTAGGTTAATACAGAAATATCTTCTGGTTTAATTTGATTTCAAGTAATTATTAGGCAGAATATATGAGAAATAAAAGTAAAAGTTTTCAAAATTATACTTTAAAAAAAAATACTGCAATCTTACCGGCACTGTTGACAGCAGCACTCGCCAGTCCAGCAAACAGCACAATATTTAAAAACAACATGTTAAAAGTTTTTCTAAAATTCTACCCTGAACAAATAAATAAAAATAAACTTCGACTAAAGAACACGTGACTCTTCAGGGTGGATGTTCAGGGGGTCGGTATTGTTCCTTGTCCAGAGACGGGGATGAACTGTGCCCGGTCCGAGGGATGGCGGCCTTATATAGGCCGACGCAGCCTCCGGCCGGATATGAACGTGCTCGGGGGCGATATGGCGAACTGTTCCGGAAATCGTCTCGCTACAACAGGTAGTTCCTCTGCTGATTAACTGCAGTGGATCACACGTGTATTATTAGAATTATGGTGTGGGGTTTAAATAAACGACGTTTTTATACCATTTTTTGTGAGTACCATTAACTTTATTATGGCACGTTTCAGAATTGCACGATGGTTGATTCGTAACGGTAACAATTTAATTTCGAAATAAGATTTTTTTTGGTTTTTTATTTTTATTTCATAGATAAATACATTTTTTTACAATAGAGATTGTGACAGTTTTTACAATGGTAGGTATTTCTCTTCTACATGATTAATATAACTCGTGAGTAGGAGAGGAGTATCTTTATATTTTAAATATATTAAATAGTGAGTAGTACATACTATGTACCTATATATAAGAAGAAAAATATGCGATAATCATAATGTTTTAATAATCATTATGTGTATGTACACAACAGTAAAGTAAACTAATAATAAGCAAAAAAAAATTGAATTTTAAATTATTTTTGAACATCATGTCATTATTGACCCTAATAGATGGTCCTAGAGAGACATTAGAGTACAAAGTATTCAGAAATAAATACGCATAGAAATAATTGTTGATAAGAAGATAAAATTTTCCCTAAATAATTTTATTTTTTGCATGATGATAAAATCATTAATTAAAATAGTTTTTAGGGAATTATGTGTTGATGTTTGGAAGATGATTACCCCCACCCAACCGGAGGCATTTTCTCGTGTCGGCATGTGACATATATTGCGTGAGGGTCATTTTATGTGTGTGATGAATGCAGCAAAGACAGAAATGAGCTGATGGTTACAGGGCGCAAATGATACTCATGGTTAAACAATACTAATATTGCGTACATGAATATCACTTGCTATTGCTACGGCGGCCGGCGACAGAGTGATGGTACCTATATGCGACCGGGACCAGGTTAGCCGCACCAAGCCCTGATTGGCGGTTGCCGGACTGGTACGAGCGGCTAGACTCGCTCTGGACCGCCAGAAGTTCATATTATAAAAGTACACGCACCCAAAAATATTCTTCTATAATATGTCACGCTCAATTGTCACGTCAAACTGACATTATATTGATTACACTAGCTGTAACCTAACAAAAATTACGAAACATCGGTTCGCGTCTTTGCTAAGCCCCAGTATATATGTATGGCATCTTTTTGGCGGTCTGTGGAAAGGCGGCCATAGCAACATTCGTTAATCGGTCGGTTCGGGCTTGGTGGCCGGGGTTCAAGCTCCATCTCCGGCCGTTTTTAGCCGCCAATTCGAACGAAATTACGGACGTTACACGAAGTTACGGGGACAGATTGAAAGACGGATGGACGGACAGACAAAAAAACTATTATGTTTGATTTCATTGGATTGAAATATCAAGAATTTGAATGTGTAAATAAACTAATTTACAAATTTTATTTTAAAATTACATATTTTACTTATTTATTTTATGTTTTTTGCGTCCGTCGTAGGGCTGGTTTTAAGTACTGAAAACTCAATATTTTTGAAAAAACTTTTTAATTGATTCTTTGACGTACAAAAATTCAGTAAGATTACAGAATTATATAAAGAAATTAATTTTTTTTTAATTTAATAATATGTTATTTTTAGTTTTAATATTTTTGTGGACTTGAAGAGATCTGGCAAAGGCTACGCAAAATTGCCTGATCCAATTCTTTGATCACACCAGCGATATAACCAATATATTGGATACACGATTTTTGAAAGAGTAGGTAACGAATGTTGCATTATAAACCATCTCTCACATAACGTTCCTTGTTAATTTCATGGCATGGAATTTGTCAAATTTACTTTGAGCCACCCAGTTTTTTTGTCGGACTTGATATATGTAGAGAGCGCGCATAGATCAATTTCATATTTGAGATCCAATTTTTACGAGATTTGCAATTAACATCAAAGCAAGATCATTACCGAATGCAGAGGCGTGCAATGCATGCATTCAAAAGGGTGTGGATAATTAGATTTTTCCGGATACAAAAATATCTTTTTCACGTATTTCAAAATGTAAATTTAAGTAATAAAAGTATTTGATTCAGATTGGCTTATTCATGTATGGCGTTCGCGTTTAAAAGT
Source organism: Agrypnia vestita (assembly GCA_016648135.1). Classification (NCBI taxonomy): domain Eukaryota; kingdom Metazoa; phylum Arthropoda; class Insecta; order Trichoptera; family Phryganeidae; genus Agrypnia; species Agrypnia vestita. The sequence goes on along the minus strand of JADDOH010009622.1, from coordinate 274 downwards.
TAATAAAACAACAATAAAAATATTATCAATGTAATTTAAAGACAAAGTTTTTTAAATCATTTATTGTTAAATACTTGATAGTTAAAAAACTAACCCATAAAAACCAAGTTTTTATTTTACTCCCTTTCTTTGTAATTTAAGTTTACCATCATGTAATTAAATAATTGATTGACTGAAAATGAAACATGTCTAGACAAATATCTATGTCAAAAATCTCTAAAAATATCTCTTTATTATTTGATTTCTTCCCAAAAAACCGAAGTGTGCTGTCATC
>JADDOH010009621.1:0-38298 GCA_016648135.1 Agrypnia vestita | reverse complement strand
ATCTTGCAAATGGTGCTGTTAACGCAGGCGAGTGCAGTGAGAACCTTGAGGCATGACTTTACGTAAACATATATTCTGGAAAAAAATAGGAGTTAAATATTTATCTGACAATTTGATGATATTGCCACGTGTCGTGGCTGCGGGAGGAATTAATGAAAACGCTGGAAATTAATCACAGATTTATTATTTACTGATTAACTAATTATTTAATGTACAAAGTCATTCAACACTATTAAATTTAACGCTTTTCTTTAAATTACGCTATTTTGTAATTTATCACTCGTAAATAGACACTTTATTATCGCTTTAACACTTTATTCAATATTTACTAGAACATTTCCTTCAGTTATCGCACGTATTATTCGCTTCGGTTTTATTTCGCTACTTCAGTAAGAACTTTACTAGATTATTCGCTCGTTATCGCATGGATGGCCACACTAGTCTCCGCAGCCAAGCTGTCAAGCGCGTTCAAAGACAACTGTCTTATTCCCGCACGCGATCATATTTATATCCGTGTATCGAGGTATCGAACATCCTAGACCTTTCCAGTGTTTAGAAAAAGATTCTCGTAGCTTCTAGATTCATATAGATGTTACCCGAATGTTTCAGATACCTCCCGAAAGCCGTAGATTATGCTAGGCCGTTCTGGAGTCTTCGATAGCGTTTTGACAACTTCAAACACTTGTCACTTGACAGCAGTGCGTGATTTTTTTTAGCCTCATTACAATATAATAAAATATAAATATTGCGATAATAATTACGATCATTCGATTTTTTTTTTTAAATATATGGCATATTTATATGTTCCCAATACACGCTCCTATATAAACTGTAAATTTATCTACATCTATGTATGAAAATGTTACAATCTATTTTTATGAAGATTCAGAGATATATAAATATTTTTAATTGTTCGTTTTTTATAAAGTTTGTTTTTTGAAGTTTACTTTCTGACAACAATGTATTGAATTATTTTACACCGATGTATCATACCTCTTTCCTATTAAGAAAGACAATCGAATTAGTATAAGTAATCTATGCATACGCCACAAATTATTTCGTTGTGTAGGTGTTTATAGGTATAGATACCAAACAAAGAAACGATATCCCTCGTACGTACGATTTACAGATACTAATTCAATTGTGTTTCTTAAATGGAAAGAGGTCTACGTGTAGTGCTTTTGTAGTTCTTAAAATTGGTATTGTCACAAGAGACTACCTGCGCATTTTGAGGTCTCTCGAACGGTCCACGTGAATCTAGGATCAACTGGGCTATTCTCATAATTACTAGAAATATAGAGAAACTACTAGAAATCTAGACAAACTAGCAGAATGTTCATGAAGTATCGCGATGTTAACATTATGTATAAAAGACGAGTGAGCGCGGGCGCGGAGAGATTATTGTGACAGATGTGCGACCAGCGACAATAAATTGAGAAAGTATCTAACATGCGTTTGGAAATAAGTGCAATCACTTGCGTGCGAATTTACTTGAATTAGTGAGGCCTGTGAAATATTCTAGTACAATGAATGTGATTTTAAGAACGGTGCTTCGATAAAATTCATATCCAGTGACTTTATGTGATAAATAAACCGCCACAAACAGCCACGACCACGTGACAATTTTTTTATTTCTCCCTATATTTTAAATCTATTGCTTGTATAGTATTCGGAATTTATCACTAAATGTTGCTTGCACTTTCGCTAAGAAAAGTTTTTAAAATTAAAATAAATATATTTTGATTATTGTTACAATACCATTTTCGATTTTGTAGCAATTTTGTATGTTCGAATAATTATGTAAATTGATAGCTTACATTTAAGCTGTGGTCCTGTAACATATTAACACTAAATACGTACATTCCGATGTACAGCCAACCAATTATGTACCAATTAGATGTACACCCAATTAAGTTTGTTCTGGAATATCCAACCATAAACAAATAACACGCAAACCATCCAACTGAAATTAATTCCATTATTTAAAAAAAATTCGCTTTCAAAGAATTAAAAAATTATTTTATAATTACACACGTACGTAATTCCCAATTTTAATTATTTCGAATGTCCGTCCGTAACTGCTTATCCAACAGCTGATCTTATTCCGTTTTTAAAATAGGTATGATTTCAAAATTGTTATAAACATAAAATGAAAACATTGACAATGTTTTTTTAATAAAATAATTTACTAATATTTAGATTTTTTAAAATATTTCAGCTTATAAAAAAAATTTAAGTAAAACGTGCATACATCACTATATTGCAAATGTCATTGTTATTAATCATTAATCAAAATATATAACATTAACAACAACAACAACAATTTCCATCACTAACGCTACGAGATTCAAATAATAATAAAGAATAATATAATAATGAGGTATAAGCAGCAAAAAAGCATAATTCGCTACTAGATAATTAGGCTTAGGCCGGCGCCGCACTGCGTGGATTTTCTGCCGTGTCTCTTCAGTCGCGGAACGCCGCTACATTTCTTTCCGTACAATATGCGCGTATCAAACACACTACGCGGATGATCGGTCAACCCATTTGCTTTGCCGATTTTACGTGATGGAAAAAACAAGAGCTTATCTCTCTTTTGGAAAGTTACAGCGAAAAACAAAAATGAATCTTTAGTATACTAATACGTATCATAAGTAACACATTATGTAACCAATGTATGTGTATGAATAAAAAAATCTTTAATTCATACTATTTCGTAATCAATCGCTCGTCTTTGAAACACTTTAATGTCTTGCTTGCTTGCTAGAATATCTGTATTATTTTCCACGTAAATACTTCGTTCGATATCTGTCGCTTCAATTAATCTGCGCAAACACTGAGATTTTATCGCTGGTTATGTCGCGTTAGTTAAACATCAAAACAAGATTATTCTATGTATTTCTAGTGTTTGCGAAAATATTTTCTTCGCTTTTAAACTGTTACAGACGTCTCCTGAATGTTGTTAGTAATTCCAAGTAATTCTAAGTGTTGTAGGGCGTTCCAGAGGGTTCTATAGTTTGGTTGTCTTCGATATATTACGAGGGGTTCCGACCATGCGTAATTTCTTCGAATTCTACCGTCACACATTTCAATAATTTGAAATGACTATATGGTACAGGGTCAAGGTCGTCATACAAATAATTAATTCCTGGGAATTCTTTGGTTCGATTTTTGTGAAGTATCGTAAATATTTCAGAAAAAATGGTACGTGGCAGAACCATGTGGCTTCGAGAAAACTCTGATCACGATATTTATTCCTATTTTATACATTCCAATAGTCTGATAGCATTTCATAAAATATGTGAGATTTTGTACAAAAAACACTGATTATTAACTACATGAACAATTTTTAAATACAAAATAAATACTTACGATATTAAATAGTAAACACATCAATTTAAAAAAAATGAGATAAATAGAATATTCAATATTAGTTTAGACATTGGTTAAATACGGAATATTGCTACGGAAAAATTTTTCCAACAAAAGGTTTTAGTATATTGAAAAATTAACATTGATGAGAACTCTATACAAGAGAATAATCGAGATTCAGTCCAGATAAGTATCAAATAGGCTGATTCTTCCTAAAATTCATTAAGTAATAATATTGTATTAAAATTAATTACTTTAGGAGAGAAATTATCATACCGATCAATAAACGTCAAATTTAAACAATGCTGAATGATTGAAGCCAAGGTAATTTCATAAAACTAACCCCTAAAAACAAAGTTTTTATTATACTCCCTTTCTCATTGAAACAGGTTTCGCGCCTACTCCACGCGTCGGGCTCGAAAATGAAACAATATATAAATCGTTAAAATTTCTAAAAATCTAAAATTATACTATAATTATTAAATTTTTTAAACGAAATTTGTTAGAACATTTTTATCGTAGCCACGAGTCTGCCTGCAGAGTTTCAGCTCGACTGGATCACGGGAAAAGGGTTAAAAATCGATCCAAAGTTTTTTCGACGGACAAGCAGACGCTTCGAGTTAAAAGAAAAGCAGTAAAAATGGATATAACTAAATGAAATACATGTCAGACAAGCCGAAATCATGACTACAATCTTCAGAAACTCTTGTGCTCTAACTAAAGGCTAACATACACTGTTGTGCGTATTCGCCTTAAGTTGAAATACTCTTCACATGCGTGAAGAGTATTTCAATAATACGTGGTATGTAGTGTTATTAACATGCTAGTGTAGTGGTTGTCTTGAAAAAGAGACGGGTTACGTCTCGAAATCAGTAGACAAAAATGAATTTTAAGTAGTTATATACTAACATAATTACATTTTTTTATTATTTAAAAAAAAATTGGAATTTATATAAGTGTTCTCGAAAAATGAACTTTTATACAGAATATTTTTAAGTAAAGATTTACGTATACAGCGCCATCTAGCGTCTTGGTAGCGTTAGTGGTGGACACTGTTACATAGATAATTATGTATTTTAACAAAAGTCGAAACAGTACAACGTTGATGATAGAATATAGACAAGAGGCATGAGAAATTTTGCAACAATCTTTTTAAGAAAACTATCATTCAATCTTGATTGACACTGCTCTGGTAGGATTTTCACGAATTTAGAGTTTTATAAAAAAAATAATATTTAGAAAATTTAATGAAAAAATAAAATCCACGATTTTTTTTTTTGAAAAAAAAATAGTGAACCAATGACACTACTGGAATAATAAAACAAAAATACGAACGAATAAGATGAAAGCAAATTTAAAAATATTTTTCTTTCCACTTCACTTATTAAACGAATACTCAGAAATATGGATTACACTCTTTTGAACCAATTAGATTTCAAGGGAATTGAAAACAATACGCGTATACAATTTGATAAAGAGGATAAGGTTCGAAGAAAATTAATCTTTATTTAAATATTCCTTATAAATGTCATTAAAATTTTTGCTCTTCACGGATTCCCGACACCTGATATTCGTAAAAGGGAACGCTAAAGTAAACCCTAAGCGAATAAATAATATAGGGGAGTGTTGAAAATTTCGCGTTAACGTAATAATCCATTCCCGGGTTAAATCGGATATATTGGAAAACGGATACATTAGGATGTTTGTATCGGCAATAGATAATATACAAGATGACAGTATAACGAATGTTTTCGTCTCAACGTAAATATTACAAAAACAAAACACTAGTTATATTACTAATTTACCATCGAACCGTTTCCCTTCGGGGGTAGGCAGACAGGACTGGCTCTTAGTCTATTAAAAATACTCTTACATTTATTTATTATGGAATTTTAACGGCTTCAATCATTAAAATGTTAGAGCACAGTGTACATTGAATAAACCAATTACAGAGATTCACAGATGTTTAAGACGTAGTAAATTAAGTACTATGTTGGATAAGAGAATATATGAAAGCTAAGAGAGTATATTATAGTAATCAACAAACAATATTAAAGTTAATGAGTTTTGATAATGACACGGGAATGGCGATGAGGGGGAAGGGGTGAGGCGGTATGAATCAGAGTGAAGATGGATGAAGAGAAAATAAGACGTAGTGAGTGTATATTATAATCATCTAAAGCATTTTTTTAAATGCAGTAAGAGCAATATAGAAGATATTAAATCCCAAATTATAATAATATCGTCTGTCCATTCGTTTGTCTGTCCCCGTAACTTCGTGTAACGTCCGTAATTTCTTTCTAGTAAAAGAAAATATTTTTTTTTTCATAGCAATTTTTTTCTTTTTTCCTTCTTGTGTTCTTTATGGTAAATTTTTTTAATTCTTTTTTTATAGTAATTTAAATTTATTTTCATGTTAAGTAGGTATTTTATTATAATTCATTTTCCATATATAATTTTTTATTATTTTGATTATCTATACTTCGATTTTTAATTTTAATTTTGTACATTTGTTATCCTGATGAAGAAGCCATTGGCTTCAAAACACGTTGAATTTTTTTCAATAAAAGTGGTGTATTCAAAGATAATTTCTATAAATAATTTTTTTTTTGTTAAATAATACTTATTTCTTAGGAATAAACATGTAATAGTACCGTCATTTTTGACGGGTTACACCTAGTTGAATTTAATTAACGCGGGTAACAAATTCCACATCTACTGTAAAACAATATTGAATTTTACAAGGGTAATAAAACATTACAACATAAACGCGCACCGCCTATCGGCAAATACGATAAGGCACCGACAGCACGCGAGTGTTTTAACAGCCCATTAAATATTTGCAGGGTCTATTTTCGACTGGCAGCCTCCCACGGATTTCGCCCGGCCGAGTGGGTGGGGCCGCAGGCTTCGCTGCCGAGGAGGCTCGACGCAACAACTGCGCGACGGTCGTTACTTTAAGTAGCAACAGGTGAGGCTTTCGTTACAACGCCGTTTTGAGAGGAAACGCTCCAATATTTCACGCGCTAATGTGGACGGCGAAAGAAATGATAAATGTAATAAAAATGAAACGCGACCTTTATGCGAAATATATTTTTCAAATTTTATTATACAGCGTGTCCTGCCTTGATAATGAGCCGAAAATGTTAAGCAACTGCGACCAATATTTATGGAGATATGCAATTTCAAAGTATGCATTTTTTTCAATATTTCTCACATTATTTCGATTGTGTATTGATATGAATATTTTAATATCGATTATGTAAAATTCATTCGCTTTAATACGAGGCAATTAAAATGATAAAAACCTTGCAAATGTTTAAAACTTTTTAACAACAATAACTTTTTATTATTTTATTTGAGTTGTATTGAAGCGAACAAATTTTGCATAATCAATATAAGTTACTGTTATGATAGATCAAAATTCTTTTTACAAAAAAATGAAAACTTTGATATTGCATATATCCATAATTATTGATCGCAAATCGGTCATAGTCGCTTAAAAATTTTCTACTCATTATCGAGGCGGGAATCCACATGTTAAGTTTTTGCTACAAGTGATGAGATACCCTGTATAACTATCAATTTTTGATATTTTTTTTTTTTGGTGGGTTTGAGGTGAAATTTTTGACTTTGAAACGAAATGCGCCGGCACTTGAGTTCTGTAGATATGTCTGTTAAATTAATCTTTATTATCACGGTTTTAACTGTGTCGTCTTACATTTGTGGGAGACACACAACTACTTTTTTGTATAATAATAAATTAATAATAAATAATAATAATAAATAAATTCCATAGTGCGACGGAATTTTTCACACCACAGAATTATTTAATTCAAATATTTTTAACTTTATCATAATACTTAGCCCGCATTTTCCCCTGGACGCCCCATCCATCCCAGCCAAGATTAAAAATGATTTTATTATAAATTTTGCAACACAATGAAACCTTTGTGTGTCCCCTGAAACTTATTTTTAACTAATTCTTTAACCCGGGCAATGCCGGGTACGAACAGCTAGTAAACTATGTTATTATACATGAGTTTCATTATCTAAATATAATAATTTTCGTTCTGTCTGTCTGGAATGTTCGTAACTTACTGGAATTAGAACAGAATTTTTGACATTTCTTGTTTTGTTTTATTTAGTTTTAAGGCGAATAAAGTAAATTTAAAAAACAAATGGTTTTCTCTTCATGAATTTTCAGGTTCCAAATCCTGCAATTACTATGTCCCCTGATTTTTCACGGGTGTACACCTAGTAATTTGATATTTTATTACGCAGGCATGAAGAGTAACATCAAACATAAAAATTTCGCTATCTGTCCGTCCGTTCGTCCGTCTATCTGTCTGTCCCCGTTACTTCGTGTAACGTCTGTAATTTCGTTTGAAATCACGGCTAAAAAACAAATTAAGCGGCCAAAGATGAGGCGTGAACTCGGGCCACCAAACCCGAACCGGCCGCTTCACGCCTGTTGCTGCGGCCGCCTCTCCGTGGACCGCCAAAAATAAATTATAAATACATACTAATGGTTAGCAAAGACGCGAATCATTTTTCTGTCATTTTTGGCGGGTTGCAGCTAGTAACGTTATTAAAAATAATGATTTCTAGAGCAATATTGAAACCGACAGTTTATGGCACCGAAATCTACTGGCCGAGTTTTCATCTGTTTTTACTTTTGTCTAATCAATTAACTCAATTAATCAGCACAATTTCAACATTCTGGTGACGTACGAAAGATTATATCCTCTTGTTGCCCTGGCGCCAGTTGTTCAAAACTCTTTTAAGAAAGTTGTTTGCGTCTAAATATTTATTTCTGTAAAATGGCTGGCCTGAAATTTTTGATTTTTCACAATCATCATTTGTTAGAAATTAATTGAATAGAATAGTTATACATATATACTAGGGCTTAGCAAAGACGCGATCCAATGTTCTGTCATTTTTGACGGATAACATTATTAAAAATAATGATTTCCAGAGCAATATTTCAAAGCGACAGTAAAATCAACCCCTTTTTGGCACCGAAATCTACTGGCCGAGTTTTCATCTGTTTTTACTTTTGTCTTATCAATTAACTCAAATAATCAGCATAATTTCATCACTATGGTGACGTACGAAAGATTATATCCTCTTGTTGCCCTGGCGTCAATTGTTCAAAACTCTTTTTAAGAAAGTTGTTTGCGTTTTACTTAATTTTTTTTTTTTTTGAAAAATGGCTGACCTAAAATTTTTGATTTTTCACAATATCATTTGTTAGAAATTAATTGAATAGAATAGTTATACATATATACTAGGGCTTAGCAAAGACGCGATTCAACGTTCTGTCATTTTTGACGGATTGGAGCTGGTAACATTATTAAAAATAATGATTTCTAGAGCAATATTTCAAAGCGACAGTAAAATCAACCCCTTTCTGGCACCGAAATCTACTGGCCGAGTTTTCATCTGTATTTATTTCTGCCGGGAACAATTTGGAGGGTTGTTACAGTGTTTTCTCCGGCCCCGATTAGTTGCTAAGTAACCAGACGCCACCCCGGCTCAGCAGCGCTTCTCGGAGCCTTCCCTAATATATTTCGTATCCCAGTCCTGTGTTTTGCGATGAAAACCCGAGACCTGGCAACCGACAACATCTGACAGTGGTGGCCACACTGTGAAAATTCTCAGAGATGTATCCTGCAATTTAATTTTCTTCTCAAAAAATACTTAGATATTTGAAACATACTAGATTAATCGAAAAGAAAGATATTCAAAAAAGATATATGTATAGAAAAAATCGCGATACGAATCCTGATTTTCTTCAATTTTAAAAATATTTTTTTTATTTAATTCATATAATTTTTTCAATCCTTTATATTTACTTCACCGACGGTCTCGATTTCTTGTAGAAAAATCTTGAAAGTGAATACTACCTACCACATTTCCCTTCATCCAATCGAGATGACATTTGACTATGATGTCGATGATAATACATACTTACTATTAAACTGTTCCTTAATTTGCACTAATTAACACTGTCTCTATTGCTTAGATCACTTCTGATAAACTCTGTTCAATGTTCGCTCATATAAACTATTCGCTCCGGTGCTTGCGTTGGTCACTTACTAATATCACACGTGTTGTAATATCACGAATCACTAATGACAATGGTTCGCTCGATAGTATCACGGAGATATTGTTTATGTCATAAACTTAATTCCTTATATAGCAAAAATTCCTTTGAAAAGTAGCGTAGTAAGGTAGGGTAAAGGTAGTTAGGTAGCGATAAATACGTGGAAAGCTCTAGACGATTCTACGTCTTTTACTAAGGCGATGGAATGTCATAGAATTCTCTAGAAAGATAGATAGCGGTCACGGTTGGCCGACCACCATCGCGTGACACCATTGTTTATTTTCAGTACTCAGTAGGTACAGAGAGTATACTACAAATGTGATACAAATGAATCTTTTATACAAGACAACAAAAGAACAATAAAATGGAAACCGAGACCGCGAATTATATATATATAATATATAAAATATATATAATATATATGTAAAAACGGTGTAAAATAATGATTAATTATTTTTAGTAATTAATTTTTCAAAAAAATTTAGAATTGGACTAGTAGTTACATTTAATTGATTTTTAATTAATTTTAGTTGATTATTAATTAATTTTGTTTACTTTTACACGCTTTACTTATTTCTAATGATTCTAAATTATTCAATTTTAGACCAAAATTATTTATGTGTAAAACAGAAAGTCCTAAATTTTTATCAAAACCGTGATTATTTTCTAATAAATGATTTGGAAATTCAGAAAAACCATGATTATTCAGTCATTAATTAGTTAATGTCTGATTAATTTATCAACCGTGATAAAATAATTTTGTTTCGTTAAACATAAATTTTGACCTCCTGCTAATTTAAGAATTGGTAATTATAATAAAAGAGTATACTTTAATTTCAAATTATTAAAAAAATATATTTACATACGTTACAAACTTAAATAAAATGCGTACGTATTATAACTTATAATTAATTCACGTATATACTCCCTATGCATATTTAATTCTAAGTATACAGGGAGAATACATTAAGAATTAAGAATATATTGAAGAAATCTTTTCAAGGTTATAGGAGAATCCTTCTTTGGTAAAACCTCTTCGGAGACATGAACAGATCAAAGTGATATTATATTTGCATAGATGAATTAAACTGTTTCTTTAGGAAAGGGTTATGGTTCTCAGTGGATAAATGTACCCCTTCGCGTATGTTTAAGAACATTAATAGTATAGTTAAATATTTATTCTTGTATAATTAAAGTCTCTAATAAACAACTTTTAAAATATAAGTTTTTTTAATTATCCTTAAATTTCATCAGAAATTAAATCTCTTTAGTAAAAACGTCCTGTAATAAAGTGCGACTTATTTACTATGACATATTACTTTTTAAGAACATTGAGTTTGAGCTTTTAAAAATTGCTTCAAAATTTCCGAGCTCGTATTAATTTTTTTAAACAAGTCAAACGTGTTGGAACCAGCTGGGTTACCAAGTTGTGTGCCAAGAAATTTACCATACTTCATGTCAATATATTTTGGGAGTCTGAGAACTTATAGGAATATAAAAACCAATGCTCCGCATCATTTTAAGAATATCGATCATACTGCGCAACAATCGATACAGCGAAGTATCGATTGTTGAAGTCGTCTGTAGGGTACATACACTGCAAAGGGTCAGAAGAAATAACAATCCTCAAGATACACCGTAATGTATAAAAAAATAAATAATTTAGCGACCTAAGTGTAAAATGCATCGGAGGAAGGACAATCGTTGTACGAACGTGTTGTTCCTCTAGTGGTACGAGAGGGGGATCCAAAGGCCTCCCTTAAACTGCTGAACTGTCGATATAATTAAATTCTACGGAAATACTTGGCAGCAAATAATAAAGTTGGAGCAAGCTTCGTCTTGCAATGGATAAAAATGGCCTGGCAACTTCAAACTGCTATTTACTGCAAAAAATCGATGAACAGCAAGCCGATTCCACTTTTTTTGCTGCGACGATGTTTAGCCATTGTATTGGTTCTATCTACGTAATTTAATCTGAAATAATAACCTGGAATATGCGGAAAGGCTGAAAGTATTGAAACTGCCCACTCTTCAGGAGAGACGAGCAAGAGGTGACCTCATCGAGACATTCAAGATTCTATCGGGCTACTACAATATTCCTAATATGACAGAAATGTTTGCATTTAACACTAATGTGGGCCTTCGAGGACATCATCTGAAGTTGAACAAGTCTCGGTTCTCGTGTAACCCAAGAAAGCATGCATTAAGCAATAGAGAGGTCAATATGTGGAACAGTTTGCCCGAGGATGTTGTGTCTGCAGCCAGTGTCAACCAATTTAAGAACAGGCTGGATATTCAAATGAGAGACAGTGATATGGGCCTATCAGCTTAAGCTGCCTGCCCATTATCAATAATAATAATAATAATAATAATAATAATAATTTTCTACTGTTGTATTAAGACATGAAATGCGAGAATTTTTTAAATAGTATCTGAATGTGAAATACTTTGTATTAATTAAACAGAACCGTAAGTACGAATGTTTTATTTAAAGAAATCTATTCCATCACCCCAATCTCCTTTCACTGGACTGTAAGTGCTGTTGGTACGTAGCACACACAACCATAAATGGTAAAAATGTACTTTTTAAATATCTAATTATCCAAATACATTTTTTTCTTTATGCAATGTATTGTAAAGAAACAAGATTTTCTCTACAATATATTGCACAGTAGTATCACAGTATACTAAGAACAGTGATACGTCTTCATACAAACTGGCCGCTACCCGTTAGAACTGTGACGCACACATTGACATAAAATATGGGGGCATAAGGCGGTAGCAGTAAGAACCGTGCCTTCGGTGCCATTCGCGCTCGCAGCCCCCGCTTTAGAAAAAAAATGCGCTTCCTGAAAAAAATGCCTTTTTTTTGTTTGTGATGCTTTACTAAAAAGGTGTGTTGATTATCACGTTTATAAAGCATGAGTTTATAAAGCCTACGTTGATGTTAATCAGCGTTCTTGCAATTGAAGTGCAGAAACTAGGTATACTAATTACAGAAATTTTCGGGTTTAGTGTCTACCTTATGCGTCGGAATCTCAGACGCTACGAGTTAAAAGAATGGGAGTAAAAATAAAGTGACATCCCTAGCTTCAATTCAAGAGCAGGCTAATAACTCGCCGACAGGCCGGAGATAAACTACTGTTCTGGGTATACTGTGGTAGTATCGACTGCTCTGAATTGCTCTCAGCTACAAGTGTTAATATTTTTGTTCGTCGTTCGAGGCACACACTCCTTTTCCGCATAAATGAATGTAAGACTAATGCCGCTATGAACTCATCTTTAAATCGTACTACAAACAGTTTTGTTATTATGAATTGTGAAAAAAATACTTTTGCTTTAGGCAGTCTACTTTGGAACGTTGAAAAAATCGAATTTCGAAAAGGCAAAATTGGAAAAAAATCATCTTTTGGAACGGTCGGAAGGTATTTTGTATGGTGCAGGCACATAATTTTTTTTTTATATCGTTGCGTTTATCTCTAAACTATTTTTTTACACCATTTGGTGCTAAAACTGCCGAAACTACTCAACCGATTGTTATGAAATTTTAACCACATATTTTGCACACTTGTAGAAACTGACTGAACTAGAATTATTAGAAAAATTAGTTTTTTTTCTTCCTTTTTTCGCCACCATTTTGTTATTTTTGCATATACATTAAAAACTATTATTCAGTCGATTTCTAATGAGATATTGAATATAAAAATTCAATTTTTACTTCCTTTATATTAACTCGTGGCGTCTGCTTGCTTGCTTGCTGGCTTGCCGTCGAAAAAACTTTGGATCGATTTTTAACCCTTTTCCCGTAATCCAATCGAGCTGAAACTTTGCAAGCAGACTCATGGCGACGATCAAGAAGATCTATCAAATTTTCGTTAAAAAAATTAATAATTATAGTATAATTTTGGATTTTTCAAATTTTTAATGTTTTTTTCATACAAGTTGTATGGATATTTCAACGCATCAATGGTAGACGCGAAACCCGAAAATGAGAAAGGGAGTATTGTAAAAACTTGGTTTTTATGGGATACTTTTTTTTCTTTTTTAGATGGCCCATTTTTGAAATTTCAACACCAGCGTAGACCTACCTACTAATCGAGGCGTTGTATTCAAATGGTGTTTTTATATGTTACAAGTGCATAAAATATACAATATTAAAAAAAAAAAGTATTTTGAGAGTTTTTTAATTAAGCCTAATAAACTCTACATCAATATCTTCATCGTAATCTCATAAAATAATCATAAATAAAGCTTTTTTTTTCAAGCACCCAAAGTAGAATCCTGCCTTAATTAGTTCCATCTTCACCAAGTCCACCCCGTACATTTTGATAACACATAATTATCTTACTTCTCTGACATTGTATGGTGCATGTCATTGGTAGATAATTCTGTATTTATTGTAATCTAAAAAGCTTCTACGTATGTTTTGTGTTGCACCAATGTATAAAAGAAAGAAATAAATAAAATATTATATTTTGGGTATTAGACCCACACGAGAAATATAAATTGGGGCTGCCACTGGTGTCTACCCTTAAGAATACAGGAAGCAAATTGATTTGATTAACTGGGTATCAAATATTACCCATATTATGTAGGGAATATCTATTATTTTTTTTGAATTGGCAAAAGGATATCGGTAATCGACGATCTATTTTAATATAAACGATATTTTATATTTTATACGTAGAAGAATTCCGGCACTCTGAATATTTTACAATAAATTGGAAATTACTCGAAGGTTTTACAATAAACAGTGAAAATGCCTGGAAAGTTCACCATCCACATTGTTACTTCCTTTCTTTTAATTCGTGGCATCTGCTTGCTTGCCGGCTTGCCGTCGAAAAAACTTTGAATCGATTTTTAACCCTTTTCCCGTGATCCAATCGGACTTGGCAAGTAGACTCGTGGCGACGATCAAGAAGATCGATCAAATTTTTGCTAAAAAAATTAATTATTATAGTATAATTTCGGATTTTTATAAATTTTATTGGTTTTTTCAATTTGGAATCATTGGAAAAGTTTGATTTGTGTATCGCGGAATATTTTCTAAATTTGAATTACTCCGTCGGTATGCATAATAGGTACTTCACTACGAATGTCGAAAATCTAAATTGACTGACAGATGTTTTTAGAATTTAATCTTCAAAGCATAAAGTATCATCAAAGCTTATCAAATGCTTATCAAAGTTCAAAACATCTGACATTTTAGAAATATATTAAATTACTTTAAGTTTAGTGTTATGTGAAAGGGAGTGTAATAAAAACTTGGTTTTTATGGGTTACTTTTTTATTTTATTTTGCCGTTGGCGTTCAATTCTCGTATATTTTTTATTAATGAGGGTGATATTCCCTTATTCAACCAAATATACCCAATATCACCGAGTACCACTTTGTCGAACGCCTTAAATCCTGATTAAATCTACGAAGCAGGCATACGTTGGTTCATTACAATATATATTTTTTCTCCTTTACTTGCCGTATAACGAATACTGATCTAATGAAACGTAGATCTGTAGATCAAAGACCCCAAGACCCATTACGGGCAAAACGCTCAGAGTATCCAATGCGAAAATCCGCAGAACCTGCAAAACATTGTACGATGAAGCAGGCACAGAAGGCGTTTCTGGAGGGACCATGTCGAGAGAATGGACCAGACAAGACTTCCCAGAGCCGTGATGCGCGGGATTCCAGAGGGGCGCCGACCACCAGGGAGACCACCAAAGAGATGGAGAGAGAGCTGGACGTCCTCGTCATAAGACCAGGACCTGTCGACACAGATCATTGATCTAATAAAAGATGAAGAAGAAGAAATTGCCGACTAAATTCGAGAAACGTTTAGAAAATCAAAACTGTATACAAGCGGGACGATATCATCTAGACAAACAGTTGACGAACTGACAGTTCGGCGATTCCAAAGAAAAATAAATACGTTACGAGACTACCTACTGGGCGTAAAGTGAATAAATGAGATAACAGATGTGCGAATATTCTGGAAATACGAGTATAAAGTGTTCTACAGACAAGTGATTAGTGCGAAATGAGTTCAAATTATTTGAATTTCGAGAATTTATTCCCAATGTAGTATAATTAACAATTGTGTACGAGCGTTAGAAGCTTTACCTCTTTGGCATACATAAATTAACCAATCGTCATGCTGTATACCCTGCGTTGGACCATAGTTGGACAAAATACGCATGCTTATTTCACCCTGCCCTTACTACGCTTGCAGTCTGAGTCTCTTACAAGTGAACTTAGCCAAAATAAAAAATATACACACTTTGATCTCTTTGATGGCTAACATCATGGTGTGAATTCCATTGCATGGTGCGCGCGCGTTGCAATAAAATTTCATCTCTGACTCGATTTAAGAAGTACTTGAATAAAAAAGAACTGGTGACTTAACTGGTTTTTATTTATTTATTTATTTGAGGGAAAATTAACAGCAGATCTATATATTTACTGGTTGGGATAAAGTTATTTAAATTTAGTTACTAAATTAAATAATCAATAAAAAGTATTATATACAGCATAAGTTATGTATGACATTTACGAAAATTATAATAAGCTCAGAGTATAAAACTGTTCAGTGATGAACTAAACCCCTACTTTAGGCAAGGGGATTGGTACATAGCGGAAGTATTTATATACATTTATAATACAGTTTATATTTTTATTTACTAAATATGTATTATTTCATATTTAACACCCCTAGTAAACAAAACGTATTTTAAAAAGAGTGGCTTTTTTTAATATTTAAAAATTTCTTTCCAAAATCAGCCTCTTCAAGTAAGACCGTATTTTTGTAACACAGCACGACTTATTTAAAAAGACATTATACTTTTAAAGAGGATTACGTTTGACCTTTTCATTAATATTTAAGAATTTAAAAGCTGTTAGTAATTTTTTTTTAAAGTCTAAGATATTGGAACTTATTAGACCGTGTGCTCAGAAATTTTGTTAAGCTAATGTCTTTATATTTTGGTGGTTTACAGCCATGTTTTTTTTTAAATAGAGGTTTGCACACGGAATTTACGTCATTTCAATATTCGTGCAATTTTCAAACTAAGCTAAACGATTGTGCTAGTTGCGAAAGTTAGACTAACTTGGTGGTCTTCTGGAACGAGGGTCGAACCCTCGATTACCGGACCACTAGCCAAGTGTCAAAGGGAGTTAAGTCATGTGTTAAGGCACTAGAACAGCCCAACATCATTTCACCTGTCAAGGAGTATAATTTTTAAAGCTCTTCCCCATGAAATGAAGACGCAAACTATTATTGAAATTTCAAAACTACCCCATCTACTCAAAAAATCAATCTTAACAACGCTATAAAAAAATCATATAAACAATAAATATATAGTTTTAAATATTATTACAATACTTTCTTAATTATTATAACTTAACAAGATAGATTTTATTTTCTTACATAATATCCTTTTTCACTATTCGAATATAATTCTAATAATTATTACAGTAACGATATATATGAAAACACCCCCCAGTTTTAAACACGAGAATTAAATTCTCTGTTAAAAGTGGGTAAGTTTTATTATTCTAATTCTGTTTTACAAATATAAGATATATGTAATTAACACCGTTATGTACAAGGTAATTAAATAAAAAAAATATCTAAGATAGGAAAACAGTAACCCATAAAAACCAAGTTTTTATTATACTCCCTTTCTTTGTAAAATATAACAAAAATTAAAGACGAATTAAAACATATAACATAACACTAAACTTACAGTAATTTAATATATTTATTAAATGTCAGATGCTTTGAGCTATAAGGATTAAATTCTAAAAACATTTGTCAGTCAATTTAGATTTTCGACATTCGTAGTGAAGTACCTATTATGTATACCGATGGAGTAATTTAAATTTAGAAAATATTCCGCGACGTTATCCGGATGCTATGCTAGTAATCAAACTTTTCTAATGATTCCAATTTGAAAAAACCAATAAAATTTCTTAAAATCCGAAATTATACTATAATTATTAATTTTTTTTAACGAAAATTTGATAGATCTTTTTGATCGTCACCACGAGTCTACTTTCCAAGTTTCAGCTCGATTGGATTACGGGAAAAGAGTCAAAAATCGATCCAAAGTTTTTTTGACGGCAAGCCGGTAAGCAAGCAAGCAGACGCCACGAGTTAATATAAAGAGAGTAAAAATTACTTTACTTATTTATTATGCCCGAGTAACAAGACGTGTCTCAAAGGATGATAAATTGTGTGACGAAATATGCAAGATTTAGGATTAAAATAAAATTGAAAAATCTAGGAATATTTAATGTTACAATTCAAAGACAACAACTGATATCCACATATTACTGTAATGTCGGTAGGTATGGGTAATGTGACAGATCGCGGGGTTTCGCGTGAGCTCATTTTTCTGCCTTTTATTTGATCATTATAAAATGTCCTCATTAAGTCGGTAACTGATTCGTTGTTGATGTCATCATTAAAACCAATGAATGGGGTTAACGGTGTCGACATACTTGGCTCAGCTGAGAGATACAAGGGGTGTCAACAGAATGACACATGTCAGATTTCTACGGTCTCTATTGCTGTTATTACTTTGCTTTAGACAAATAGTGGGGGAAATTTTTTGAGACCCCAAGAATTATTATTGAAATCATACCCATAAGATAAGGTCAGGATATAACAATTACCCAAAAAAATATTTTGATAATTTTATCTCTCCTTTAAGTCTTTTGGTGCTGTGAAATCCTATAATTTAAAAATACATAACACAAACAGTTTTTCAACAACCTTTTTTTATTATAATATTTTTATAGGTATATTCTAAGAACACATTTACTGGATTTTGTCCACAGAGGCATAATTATAATTTATGATAAATTATATTATTTCTCTATTTACTATTTCTCTAAATGCTATTTATATGGAAACGTGTATGGAAGACTTTATAAGAAGGGTATAGTAATTATATAATGGTCTTTAAGACGAGTTAAAAGATTTGAAAATAATATTTTTCAGGCGTACTCTTGTGTATATGTTAATTAATTCAGAATAATATAATATGTACATCAAAAAGAGTATTGATTAATATTTCACTTTAAAAACATAAGGGCACTTAGCTGCAAATATATAATACAGTCTCAGTCTTCTCTATTCTGCAGAGCATACTTCCCAAATGCACAAACTCATCTATAAAAATTCTACATTAAAAACTGTAATCCAAATGTTATTATTATAATTTGATCACACAGATGTCATTGTAGTCACCTTTCACGTAAAAAGCTATAAAATGTGTTGATAAAATTTATCTTACCTTATCTGATCCCTAGGCTGGACGTAAGGGCCTTCTAAAGTCTAGCCGTTCGAATTATCAGAGTGACATAGTGTATAATAAAATATAACAAGCATATCCAATAACATCTCACCGAACATTCTAGCGCTAACATTTGTAGGAATATTTCGTTGAGAACTCGAGAATCGAACAGTGACGTCAGAAGATTGGAGATTTGTTTTTCGAGTCATTGATTGAAAACACATAATAATTTATACCTAGATTACAAGCAGGATTGACGATACTTGCTCTTACAAGCAATGAGTCTGGTAAGTTTGAGAAGTAAATTCCGGAGAAAACATTAAATATTTTAGAGATCTTACAATGACGTCACGTTAAATTGGTTGTTTAATATATTATCTAAGATATTATGAGGGTAAATCAAAAAGTAACTGGAGTTTCAGTTTAATTTCTTGTATGAATATTCATTAAATAAATGTTATATAGGGTTATTTGAAAAACATTAAAAAACTTGCAGGACTATATTTCTTATTTAATTATGAGTCTAAAATGTTTAAGCAATCATGACGTAGTTATGTAGATATGCGACAACTTAGTTTTAATTTTTTTTTCAATATTTATGGCTTCTTTTTAATAAAACGTTGGATTACCATTACAGTAACTTTTATCGAATATGAAAAATTCATTTCCTTTAATACAAGTTAAATAAAATAATAAAAAACTTTCAATTCCAATTGGAAAACATTCCAATTAGAATCTTTGCAGGGTTTTTATTATTTTATTTAACTTGTATTTTCGTAATCGATATAAGTTACTGTAATACGTTCAACGTTGTGTAATGTTACTGTAATAAGTTCAACGTTGTGTAAAAAATAAGTCAGAAATATTAAAAAAAATGCAAACTTTGATTTTGCCTCATTCCAAAACTATCGATATTAGGTCATGGTTGCCAGGACATTTTCGACTCATAATTAAAACGGAAATATAGTCCTGCGAGGTTATTAATGTCTTCCAAATAACCCTGCATAATTCTTCAAATTTGTATGCCGGGCCCACCTTAATTAAAATATACCATAAGCGAGTATGTTTTGAACATAACTGGTCAATTGACTCCATGTCAACACATTCTGTATTCTGTACGGTGTATTTATCAAATAAATCAACTAAAAATTGGTGGAGATGAATATACGGCATCGGTGGTTGGAAGGTCCCGATGCGTCAGTTGCGATGAAAGAAATGATTTCTCACCCAGCCGGGAGAATTCTTTCGAATTCAGTATGTGTGGTCGCAAATGTAAAAGTGTGAATGAATATGTGCAGCAAAACTAATAAGACAAAGCAGGTCAACACAGTTTGATTTGGTTTATTTGAACAATATTTACAGTTTAAATGAGCTGCGGGAATAAAACTTTTAGAGGCTAAAATGAGGTCGTTTCCATGTACATATCTTGAAAATGCGCATAAATGTCCTCTACAGATGTACACCAAAGAACACTTCCTGTGCGTCAATTGTTTGCGGAAAAAAATAAGGTTCAATGTTATTTGAACAGGGAAGTGAATTAAGGTATAATTTATAATAATAATTCTAATCGGGACACCCTACCACAGTATACCGAGAACAGTAGTTTATCTCCGGACTGTCGGCGAGTTATTAGCCTACCCATGCGTTGACGCTAGGGTTGTCACTTTATTTTACTCCCTTTCTTTTAACTCGTAGCATCTGAGATTCCGACGCATAACCCGAAAATTTCTGTAATTAGTATACCTAGTTTCTGCACTACAATTGCAAGAACGCTGATTAACATCAACGTTGACTCAGAGTCTTTGTGATAATCAACACATCTTTTTAGTAAAGCACCACAAACATAAATAAAGGCATTTTTTTCAGGAAACGCATTTTTTTTCTAAAGCGGCGGCTGCGAGCGCGAATGGCACCGAAGGCACGGCCCTTACTGCCGCCGCCTTGTGCCCCCATATTCTATGTCAATGTGTGCATCACAGTGCGTGCGTACACGGCGCCGAGCACGCACGCACACATTCTAATGGGTAGCGGCCAGTTTGTATGAAGACGTATTACTGTTCTTAGTATACTGTGCCCCTACCCTCCTTAGAACATCTACTTATATGACGTACGACACGAACTCCAATTAAAAATTCTAGGCAATGATTCGATTTCATAAAAGCTGGTTTTTGTACTGCAAGATTTGTGAATAGATGAATGGCTTCGAATACATTTTGATTAGCAGATAACGATGTCCGTTCTCACACCTACAATTCAATGGATGGAATAATAAATATGCTGGAGTCTCTGGTGATACAACACCCGCAATTCAATCCCAGTCTGGTCTCAAGAGCTTGAAGACAAGCTTGAGAAATTTTATGAATAAAACACGATGCAGCGAGAAATTTTATTTTGTCCTGAAGCTGAATTTTTCTGATCTATTATACCGCGTGTTTCCGGTTTTCCAGGCTGGCATTTTGATTAGCTACCATGAAGCGTAACTCAAAAAAATATACATATACATATTAGGGAACGAAAATTAATTACTTAATAAAAAAAGGAACCCATTTACAATACTTTAAAAAAAAAGTTTTTACAATACTCCCTTTCCCATTTTCGGGTTTCGTGTCTACCATATGCGTCGGAATCTCCATACAACTTACTGAAAAAACCATTAAAAATTTGAAAAATCCAAAATAATATTTTAATTATTTTTTTTAACGAAAATTTGATAGATCTTCTTGTCTACTTGTCTACGAGTCTACTTGCAAAGATTCAGCTTGATTGGATCACGGGAAAAGGGTTCAAAATCGATCAAAAGTTTTTTCGTCAAGCAAGCAAGCAGACGCCATGAGTTAAAAGAAAGGAAGTAAAAATAATATAAAATAATAATGTTAACTGTGAATGTAATAATTAACTGTTAATAATTTTCTTGTATTTAAGGTTGATTTTGCAATGTCAATCTAAAATTCGAACGAAAAAGTCAAAACAGTAATATAGCAGAAACTCAAATAATAAATATAAAAATAATATAGCATAAGTAGATATATATTTTTTTTTCTGAAACCTTCAGTAGCGCGCGTTCACCGTTACGGTCCATTGTTGACGGAGTACTGAGTACTAACTAAATAATTATTAACGCTCATGCCGTTTTCCCGAAAATGTAGGCAGAGGGGGTAGAACTCTTCTCTGTCCTGGCTTACCAATTGTGTTTCCAGTATTTGGTTTGTCATGCCACGTCTTCCGCTGAAGTTCTCTGTTTCTAATGCCTTCAACCTCATGGTAAGGCGACATAATAGACAAATGTACATATATAACTTTCAAAATGATAATTAATTTAATAACTATTAAAAACCTTGAACCTTTTCTGGAGGCATATTTGATTTTCCATATTATGTTAAAGAATAGCGCTGCTTCTGTGGAGCTAATAAATCGACGCTAGATGTCGTTAGTCAGCCTGCGCACCCTGAGTACAAATGAGACTGCGCCCGCGCCGGCGTGAGAGAAACATATTTGAATTTTGCCTCCAAATTTTCGAAAGAAAAAAACAATTGCTCTCGTTTTCTTATGCTGGAATGTGCATTTTTTATAATTGATTAGTAAATGTTGTAACCATATTGTTCCGGGAATTCACCAGTTTATATTGTTTCGCGTGTTATTTGTGACGTGGATGAGCTATCAAAGACTTCTCAAGATATCTGTTTTAAAAGGTCGCCAAGAAGATTTTGTGACCAAACGGTTTTCGACTGTCTTCGAAGCTGAAGAGCATAGTATATTACAGCTCAGTGTCCATTTTGTGGGCGTATTTGGTTTATTCATGTATGTTTTTCAGAGAGAGGAAACGTAATTTGACATTTTTTGCATGATTATTATATTGAAAGAAATTAATTGACTATTAAATTCACCAAGCAGATGGCTACTTACAAGCTGTCCGCCTAAATATATACATTGATACACCTCGCTTCATATATTTTCATTATCATCTTCTCCTCGCTCATACTACCGTACTTTTATAATGCTCGTGCTACTGCTGGAACGTACATTATAAAATATAATATATTTTATTAGACATTTAGTTTCATTACGTTATACCGAGGTGTACACGTGTATTAGGTGTACTGAGGCATGCAACGGTACATTGTTTATTTTACTGTTTACTGTAGATTTCTCACTAATGGCCAGCTCTTCTTGTTGTCAGGTGGAACGGAAACTTACAGAAAGCGGTCTGCCGCTGTGAAAGATGCGTTGCAAAGTTTCCGTTTTCCAGAATATATATTTCGATTCAATACAATGTTGTCACTTGTGGCTAGAAAAAGGAATGATGAAAATATTATGAATTATTTAGCGATTTATTAATTATTAAATGGACAAAATCACTTAAAATGAATTAAATTTAACGCTCTTCTTTAAATTACATAATTTTGCAATATATCACTCGTATATTAGAATAGAATATTCTATTCTCGCTTATAATAGTCGCATTTATTTATTTCGCCACTAAGTTAAGAACTTATTTTCTTATTTCGCTCGGAAAGCCTGGCCGTCGTCTCGCGACTTACTTCGTACTGAACGAACTGTCAAAACAAAACTCTCGCGCCGCCCGTACTACTGCGCAGTCCCGGTATGTAAGTTCTTTTCGAACTCTTGAGAAGAATCTTTCCTTTTTAGTGTTTTGAAGGTTTCCGTCGCTTCTAGATTGTTCCAGACGGTTGTAGACGTTTCCCGAATTTTAGAGATAATTTAGTGTGCTAGAGACTTCTATGTTATTGTCATTATTGACATATTACGAGGATTCTGTACAAAATCTATTTGCCATTTCGTTACAATATTTTAGAAGACTACTGAGCCACCAAAATCAGAATTTTCGATGTTCATATTGCTCTGTATTAATAATAAATTAAAACCAATATTATTATGTTTGCTTGTTCGCCACTAAAATGTACACGCCTAATAACTGTCTGTGTTTATTTTGTACATAATCGTATTGCAACAATATTTTGAATATATGCATGTTGCTATTGCGTAATTGGAGTATTGGGTTGAATTAAAATTTGCTACTTATTTTTACACGCAGAATTAAAAATGAGTACACGCTTTAGCTACTTAATTTAATACTGTTAAGTGCCTCAAAAACATTCTACTACTATTAGTGTAGCTATTGTTCTGTTAGTGTTTAGTCATAAGTGCAACTAATCTCTAATGTGTAAATAAACAAATATAGTCAGTCATCTTATTTATAAAGCAAAAAGTTTTTTGGTCTAAAACAGCAAAAACTCTGTAAAGTTATTCTCTAGCGTCGTGAAATTTCCAATAGAATTTCTAGGTCAATGCAATTCTTTTCAGCTCGCAATGCCGTTTCCATCATTAAATAGCTTTAACTGTCCAACGTTAACATACCACATTTTATAATTAAGAAGAAAAATTTGAAAAAAATGTGCCTTTTGTCTTGTGTAGTTTTTTACTTATTTAAAAATTATTTAATTTACTTATTTAAAAAACAGCAGTTATACTTAAACAACAACGTATATTTTGCAATATCGTCTTTAAGGCGATCGTCTGGCAGAATGAGCAAATTTCACAATTTTTTCTATTGACTATTAAAGTAAAAAAGTTGTCAACCATTTGTCATTTTAAAATGAGATATTTCCATACAAAAATGTAATAAAAAACGCAAGAGAAGATATGAGAAAAAATGGTGAAATTTGCTCATTCTGCCTTAACTTAATTTCATGTACATTTTGTGAAAATCTTAATACTAATCTAGAAACCTAACAAATACAACCAATTACTTAGTAAAAACGCATTTAATGTATTTGGAAAATTTAATGAAAAATGTAAATGTTATTAATAAAGAATGAGCAGTGAATTTATCTAACACAATTTCAAAAAATTTTTCTCTTGTGAAATAAATTTAAAAAATAAATGAAACAATGCTGAACAGAACACTACCATCAGACTAACGTTTAAAACCTATCAATGTTGAGAGAAAAAGACAAAGAACATTATAAAAATGTTGTGATTGCTATCTTTAGTATACCTATTCTTACGGACATATACGATTACCTCAAAAATTTATCATTTTTGTAACAAAAATATGCTCCAAATTTTTGTGTGAATAATTTGTCAAATAAAATTTCCGCGGCAGAATAAATTACAATATGTCAAATGGCCGCCCATTTAAAAAAGCACGCGAATTCTTTCCCCAACTCTGGAAACAAAATGTCTGCAAATTTTTCATTTAATTAAAATTTATGAAAATAATACATTTTTGGTGTTTGGCTTGACTTTTTGATTTACCTCCGTACGCATAATATATATACTATAAACCGACTGAGAGCTAGTATCATATCTGAGATATTGTTATGTCAATGTTATACATTAAGCCGCTTGATTCTCTGTCTACCCATGTCAACCATAATTCTAGTAATTTTCTGTTCTTATTGTGCCATTAAACTTATAAGATTACATCCATTATTTAACGGCAATTCTAGCTCTGGCATACAACGCTGGTTTCTGAAAATAGACAGAATTAACAGTTTCCATCTGGAAAATGAAGTAATGTTTTCAATCGTTTGTGAAATATCATAGAAATTTCGAAAAAAAGTAACACATAAAAACCAAGTTTTTATTATACCCCCTTTCTTTGTAAAATATAACAATTAAAGACGAATTAAAACATATAACATAACACTAAACTTACAGTAATTTAATATATTTCTAAAATGTTAGATGTTTTGAGCTTTGATAAGACACTTCATGCTTTGAAGATTAAATTCTAAAAACATTTGTCAGTCAATTTAGATTTTCGACATTCGTAGTGAAGTACCTATTATGTATACCCACGGAGTAATTCAAATTTAGAAAATATTCCGCGACGTTATCGGGCCGCCGTTGCTAATCAAACTTTTCTAATGATTCCAATTTAAAAAAAACAATAAAACTTCTAAAAACCCGAAATTATTCTATAATTATTTTTTTTTTTAATAAAAAATTGATAGATCTTCTTGATCGTCGCCACGAGTCTACTTGCCAAGTTTCAGCTCGATTGGATCACGGGAAAATGGTCAAAAATCGATCCAAAGATTTTTTTGACTGCAAGCCGGCAAGCAAGCAAGCAGACGTCACGAGTTAATATAAAGGGAGCAAAAAAGAAAACAAAAGATTACTTTAGGCGACATATTTTTAATTAAGATAAATTGAAGAAATCTCTTTAAACACATTTAAATTGATTAAGATAAATTATAGAACATGTATGGAAGTCTTTTTATAGGATGGTCCAGGGCTTACGACCTACTATGCGGGTTACAGCTTGTAGATCATAAGCCCAGGGCTTACCATCTATTCGTTATAACCGTTTAAAAGTGAAGCTATTTTTACATATCGGTACATAAGAATTAATTTATTTATAAAAAAAATGAAGGAAAAAGAAGAGAAAAAAAGAAAAAAAGAAGAAGGAAAAAAGGAAAAATAAAGTTACGGACATTACACGAAGTTACGGGGACAGACAGTCACATTGGCAGACGGACGGACAGTCAAAGAAATTATTATAATTGAGATTTGTGCATATTTCTAACTCATCCTGTATTATAAATTAATATACATGTGTGTAAATAAAAATTAGTATACATAAATTAATATACGTTTCTATCATTATTTTCGAAGACAGTATTAAAATAAGAGCGATTAAATCTGCTCCAAGCGCAACGAGTGAAAATGAAATTACGCCATTGTTAATATTATTGTATTTGATTTATTAATTACCACTCAATCGGCAAAAAATATTTTAATAATTGTTTTCTAAAGCAACGAAATAATACAACTTAAGCCAATTATGATAAAATGCTCGGTATCTTTCCGATTCCAGGATTTACCAACTTCAAAGGCTATGTTTCAACTTTGCGATCCTCGCAAAAGCTCTTTGTATCGGACCACCAATAATGACGTGGTTTCCAGTAGTTGTGTTTGCACAATATTAACTCAAACTTTGTCAGAATATTAAATGAAAGTTCGTCCATGCGATAGAACAGTTATTATTTTAGAAAAGTACTTTATTAACAACTGAAATATTTTCAAAGTATGATTTTGCAGAGAAAATCATAAATCATAATTTTCAAAATCGAATCATTTTTTGTAGATGGATAAATATTTTCATTACACATTAGACTTACGATTATACGGAGAGGTTGGGAGAAAGAGAAAAAAATACTTAAAATTTTAATTTTTATGTCTCGAATGTAACTTATTTGATTAAAATTGGATGACAGATGGTAAAGTTATTAATTATAAAATATTCACAGTCTGACCGTCGAACGAACGTGCGATAAATGCATTTTTTTTTCTATATCTTGTAGATTTTAGACTTTAGACGAGTTGAACGCAGTATATGTATTTATACAAATCAGATTCCAAACAATGGATTTATTGGCAATTAAACTCAAAATCACTACGTCTGATGAACGTGCGACGGGGTGAATTATGTATATAGTATTACGCGATTAATTATTTATGTGACGTCACTTCCGTATATATACAGGGTTATTTGTAAAACATTAATAACCTCGCAGGACTATATTCCTGCCTTGATTATGAGTCGAAAATGTTCAAGCTATTATCTATAGTTACTATATCGTACTATAGTTTCTATAGTTACTATAGACCTAATATCAATAGTTATGGAGATATGCGACATCAAAGTTCGCACTTTTTTTTCAATATTTCTGACTTATTTTTTTGTAAAACGTTGGACTATCATTACACTAACTCAAATCAATTACGAAAAATTCATTCGTTTCAATAAACGTTAAATAAAATGATAAAAACCCTGAAAAATTCCAATTGGAATGTTTTCCAATTGGAATTCGAAGGTTTTTATTTTTTTATTTGACTTGTATTAAAGGGAATGAATTTTTCATATTCGATATAAGTTACTGTAATGAAAGTCCAACGTTTTACAAAAAATAAGTCAGAAATATTGAAAAAAAATGCAAACTTTGATGTCGCATATCTCCATAACTATTGATATTAGGTCATAATAGCTTGAATATTTTCGACTCATAATCAAGGCAGGAATATAGTCCTGCGAGGTTATTAATGTTTTACAAATAACTCTGTATAAATTTTTCATATCCTCTAGGATATATATATATTTATAACATAAATACAGTTGAATGTAGTGAACCTACAATAATGGAATCCAATACCTCGACATTTACGTGGTTTTTATTTAATTTTTAATACTACAGCAGGACATGACATCTAATTATTTGAAAAATCACATAAATGGATTATGACCTCACCGGGAGTCGAGCAATATGCTCACTAGACTCAAGACTGTGAGGGCCATCATTTTACCTGGAGATACATTGACACAATTTTTTGTTTTTTCCTTTTAAAATTTTAAAATGTCATATCCACATTAATAATATTATAAAAATTAAAAGTTTTGATTGTTCTCCAATAGTAATAATGTTGTATAAATTTTTGTATATTAATAATAAATATTTCCTAGTAAATTAGAATATGCATCATTGATTTGGACATGACACTATCACAAATATATAAACATATTAAAATCTATCCAAAGAAGAATTACTTCAATATTAGTTTATAGATAACTAGCAATTAATTTAAATCATGCCGAATCGTAATAATTCACTATAATTTACTATTTAATCTAGTACAAGAATAATCGCCAACTTAATAAATAACCGATATAAAATTGTAAACGGTTACGTTGATATGCAAAATGGCCTTTGCGAAATTCAATTATCGGTTCCCATAAAAACCACTACAATACGCAATATCGGATACTTCTCTCCAACACCGCGTTTTATTAGAACATATATTATAATACTCTTAATTCGCAAAGCAATATAGACACATTTTCAGAATTTAAATTCAAAAATAATATTTTATTGCAATCGACATTATGATTATTGATGCCAAAAACCTTTTTGTGTGATTTCACATCTTTATACTTTCTTGTCTTATTGCAGTATGGATTTGAGCGGTTTGCTGAAAGGGTTTTGTTACTACGCTAGCAAACGATGCGTGTGCTAACTTCATGTTGATTAAAATATAATTGAAAATTTAAAGAAATATTTGACGATATTATTTAATATGACAATATGTTAATTACACCATTATGCATGTAACTAAATAAAATAATAAAAATATTTAGATATATGTTTTTCTCATCATTTTTAAAATTTTTAATATGTAATAATTTACATCACATTTTTTTGAAAAAATTTCTTTAATCCGCGAGATCGACTAATCTGTAGTTTTTTATTGTTGTTCTCAACAATGTAATATATTTTTAAATAACATGAGTTTATATGTATAAAGAAATGTATTTAAGAAGTGAATATTTTCGGTATTACATATTTTAATATTCTTTGACCACATTTATTAACCATTCATAACTTTCGGTTATGAGCAGTCCTTCGTAAGTCGTAAATCCAGTACCAGTATGCAGCAATCCATGTATGTACGTATTGTGTTCAAGTTACCTTGTTACTAATTTATATCATTAGATAGCATTAAAAGCAGTTTCAGTAAAAGTAATGTTTTATTAATTGATTTCATTGCCGAATTTCGAGAACTTCGTATTTTAAAAAAAATATTTGTTTTGCAAGATAGACCCCAGCTAGTTATTCCGTATCCTATTACCGATTCTACTAATTGGTATATATATAGTTCCTATATCAGAAAATAAATTTTAATTTTGTGCATTTATATAAAATACAATGTTTTTCAATCTTGTAAATCACACCTGTCTTTTGTTGCCTTCTGCATTTTTAGATGAAACAAGAAAGATGAAAGAATGGAAAGTGACTTACCTTGATGAGACCAATAGAGGAATCCGCCCTTTCGAGGCTACAGATGCTGAACTGGATGGAGGGCAGGTCCAGGCGGTGGGAGAGCTGCCGCTGGAAGGTCTGGTGCCTGGTGGGGACTATGGGAAGGGTTGTCTGACGAAGAACCTGGAAAAAATGATTAAATAATGTAAATTTTGGTGATGTCGGTAAAATCGTAATGAGACTTATGATTGTTGACTTCTAATTTACTATCTGACATCTCTGGTCATAAAATGTTAACGTCCAATGGAGCTCTCGCTCTCATTTTATTAAGCAGTGCATTAACTATGGACAAAAGGCCTTTTATGTTTTTTTTTTTTAAAGACTTTTTAAATTTCACAAATTTTCGATTTGAGTGATAGAACTTATTATTGTGAAAATCACCACGTAACTACGCAGTAACATGCACAATTTAAAAATGTAAAAATACAATGTTATAAATAATAATAAAAACACCATGAATAGCCTGGAGAAAGTACGAAAATACGAGTAAAAAATACGATATAAATAAAAATTATCTAATTTGTGTCTTCTGGGGTATTATTTAAGACCTTTCTGGCTGAAGTTTCGGATTCCATTGCAGGGTCCATCAGCAGGGCTGAAACATTGTTGTGAGTGTTGGTGTTGTAGTAAAGTACTGGCTTGCAATACTGTGTCGAAAGCAGGGTGAAGACATTGTCAGTGTAGTGTTAAGTATTGGCTGGTAATACCGTGTCGAAAGCTTGGTGTTTCTGAATTTATCTGTTATGTGGCAGTACCGTGTCGGAGTCACGTGTTGTCTTGGGTTGTGTATATGTTTCATCTATTGTCTGATCACTATCTCTGCGGAATCTGCGATGAAATTGACTTTGAAGCGCCGGATACCACGATGCTTTTAATTTGAGACCATCATCTCTATAAATATTAGGTCCTTACATATGAAATTGACGTTTAGTATGGGAGGAACATAAAGTCGATTTTTTTTTATTATAATATATTTATTTAATCAAAGTATGTACCATTGCTATCTATGCACTTTTGCCATCTCATAGGTAGTTCATCGATCCCTTTACTAAAAAAACCATTCGGAAGGGAATCAATAAAATCTTTGAAGGCGGTTTGGACTGCCCCATCGGAGTTGAATTTTTTCCTTTGCAAGAAGTTATCCAAATTTCGAAAAAAATGGTAATCTGTTGGGGCAAGGTCCGGAGAGTACGGTGGATGTCTTAGACATTCCAATTGAAGCTCCTCTAATTTGGTAGCCGTATGTTGTGCAGTGTGTGGTCGAGCGTTGTCATGAAGCAGCAGTGGCCTAGAGCGATTAACCAGCCTCGGTTGTTTAGCAGCTAGCTTTTCCATCATGGTTTTTGCAGTTGCTGACAATAGACATCTGCCGTAATCGTCTGGCCAGATTTAAGAAAGCTGTAGTGAACGCACCAGAGCACTAGTCCACCAAACGCTCACAAGTACTCGCGCGTTTGTTGATTTGCTTCACTCAATTCGTGAGGTACCCACCTTTCAAGCTTTTTCACCTTACCAATTTGCTTCAAGTGGATTAAAACAGTTTTATCACTAACACCGCAGCCTGTAGCTAACTCGGATGTGGTTTGCGATGGATTCCGCTTCCACAATAGCCTTCAATTCTTCATTATCAACTTTGGTCTCCGGCCGTCCACGGGGCTTGTTCTGCAGGTCGAAATTTCTAGAACGAAAACGTTGGAACCAAAAACGCACTGTGTTTTCTTTTGCGGCACCGTCGCCATACACATCATTAATCCTTCGAGCCGTTTCTGCAGCACTGGTGCCACGGTGGAACTCGTACTCGTAAATAACGCGATATTTCAAGTTTTTCATTTTGTAAACTGAGTCTCGCAAAGAAAAAAACAATTGAGGAAAAAACAAATGAATTATAATTTTCAAAACAAAAATACATGAGTAAATAGCTGTAAAAATTTGGATTTGGAATTCCTAACCAAAGAGAAGATATTTGAGATCAAATTTGCCAGTACGGTAAAACGTCAATTTCATATGTAAGGACCTAATATTTATCGGGTGCTTGTAGATTTCGAGTGCTTCTTTGATAAAACGCGTATGGTGACTCTTAGACTTTCCAAAGATTTTCGGTTCGAATCCAAAATGATGGCCGGTATCCAGAAAATGCTCAGCTTGTACTGATTTTCCTGGATGACGGAGTATGCGTGCCCGTTTGTGCTCGTCAACCCTTTTGGAAATTGTAAACGCTGTTTGTCTCACGTTATCAGACAAGGACAAGGATAAGGATAAGGCCGCGATTCCTGTTTTAGCCAAAGGTTTGAATTTCACCATAGCACTGAAAAACATTCCAGGTGACGACATAATTTGCGGCGTAGAAGCGGCACTGCGCAAGTTTCCAATGGCCATCGCAGAATAAATTAGACAGGATATGCGCGCTATATTAAGAAAGTCTAGGCCATCGTGTTCCAATATATCAAAAGAAGAACACGCTGTCATAAAGAGCCTTTTCTATAGTTTGGGCCTAACTACACAAAGCTTATAGCATGAATGAGATGGCAATATCTGATATACAAATTTTGCCTACATAAAATTCTTTAGAAAAAACTCTTGACTTCCGCAATCTCCTTCAACACACCCTGATTCAGAGATTCGTCGCCTCTCTTCCCGTTTACAATGCGACAGAAGTCAAATGTCAGTCTATTGACCATTGATGTTCTGTTCAGTTGGGTGAATTTGACTCTTCTCAACAATACTATCTTTTGTTCTGTTCTCTTTTTGAATCCTGATTTCTTTCCTTCCAACGAGTCCTTCACTGTCCCCCCTCTCGATTCACTACTGCCTTCCCCTAACTTGAATACAACTTTGCATACATAATATTTTAATTGCTTATCTTGTACTATAGTTCTTGCCCATCGTATATCCACTCATCTTTATTTTGAAAACACTGTTCTCTATATATGTATTGTTTATATTAATACCTTTATTATATGTTTTAATAAATAAATTATACTGAGCTTTGGAAGATTTTTTGTGGTTGACCTTGCCGAGTCGCCCTTTTTCAACAAAATAATTGATTTCATGTCTTTTTTTCGGCCAATTTTTAAGAATAAATAGCATTAGTTAATTTTTATAGAGTAATATGATTAGTATAATTTATTACTCTATAAACACTTATAGAGTAATGAATGATTAATATCATAGTACCAGGGAAGAAGATGGCATTCAACATATCGTCAAAAGAGTCTAAAAATAATGGGAACTATGTTTTACCGAAGTCTCTCGAACAGAATAATTAATCTAGAATCACACTGTTTTTGAAGAAAGCATAATTACAATAGAAATACGGAGAAACAGGTCCAACATTCGAGAACCATCATTTACGTGTAGAAGCGACTACAAGCGAGCGCGCTGAGAGAGTTGTTGTGACATTACAACGAATCAGCGTGGCTAGCCAAATACCAGTGACAATAATTAAGAGAGTACCTAACGTGTGTTTGGAAAATAAGTGTGACCACAGACGTGTGAATATTCTGGAAAGACGAATATAAAGTGTTCCACAGACGAGTGATTAGTGCGAGATATTGTGAATTAAAGAGTTAATCCCCAATTATGTTCGTGTAATAAATCGATAATTTATTTTCCAGCATTCCATGATTCCGTGGCAACATTAAAATATTTTTATGTTTCCACAGAATCCTAAAAAGAAAAATAAGGAGCGTATAGTGTTCATTATAATATTTTATTTTATATTGAAGGGGTGGAGAACAGAGTTATTTTTATTAAAGGCGATCGTCCGGCAGAGGGAGCAAAATTCTCAATTTTTTCTCATATTTTCTCTTGCTGTATTTTATCACATATTTGTACGGAAATATATCATTTTAAAATTTATTCATCAGGTTCCATATATTTTAAATACGGATATGTTATTTAAATGGATATCTCAAAAAAACTCAAATAAATTATATAATTAATTAATTAATTACCAAACCTTCGATGATTTAAAAACGAAAAAAAATGCTCCACTTTGTGGATCTTTTATGACTGAATCGTGAAATAATATTCAGTAATATTACAAAATAAACGATTATATTAAACTTATTAAAATAAATGCAACATCTGTCAGTTTATTTACTTACAGTTTATGTTTTCAAAACACTGTTTTTTGTTCGATGTGTTGGTGTTTGCTGGTGTAACAATGTGCGTTGTATGCACGGCTTACACTAATTCGATTGTCTTTCTTAAATGGAAAGACCTATACATACCTATGTTAGGGGTAGATGCTTAAAATATTACGTAGAGAGTAGAGACTTTATTTTTTTTATTAAAAACAAATTACAGAAACTCCGCTCACTTGGTAAAAACCTACACATTTTATTTATTATCATCATGTATAGTGTTACGGGTGTCATCTTGTAATTTGAATACGCGTATATATTAATTTTTTTCTTGACTTAATACACCCTCAACGCCTACAGCCAGACGACCTTTTCATCTCTTTGTTTTCTGACTCCAACCAGTCGATGAAAATCAGTGACATTTATGTTTAATAAAAAAATAATAATCAAAGGAAACTTACACCGCTACTCATGTGCGTGCCCAAAAGTAAAATGGGGTTATTACCCACGCAAGGATATTAGAATTCCAAGTAATCAAATACCATTCACTTTTTAAAAAATAAATAGGTGTTTTAATTAATTTTCCAAGCTTTATTTTTCCCTGATAACCTTTAACTGTGTAACGACCCATGCCTGGCGTTGTCTGGTATTCATATTAGTTCCAGTTTTTATTAAATTTTACTTAGAATTACTTATTTATAATAATATGATTGTAAATTGTGTATTTTTTAAAGCGGAGAACATTAAATTGAAATAAAATACAAAAAAATATATTAAATATCCATTAAATAAGCTTCATTTGATAGATAATTTAATGGCATTAATATTTCAATATTAATTTGGGCGTATGGCTTCCATAACTGGCGCGTAAGGGAGATGAATGCAATGAAACGGCGACTTTTATAAAAACGTCAATTTTATTAAAACTATAGCCTTGAGACACAATTTAAAAAAAAGAAATAATTAACTTAATTAAAAGTAAGCAATTTTAGTTATTTCAGTTGAAATTTTGACAGAAAAAAATTACGTATGCCCTTTATACCACATGTCTCGTGACACCATATACAACAGAGAGAACATTTCAACCAGTCAACCTTACTTTTAGAATATTCTTCCGTACAAATTGCACAACAATTATTATCTGGCCGATTTATTGCACATATGTTGTTTGCAAATCACATGGACAAAATACTTGTGAATGACTTCAAACAAAAATACGAGTGATTGTAATTATTTTTACAATAACATGTAAATATAATAACATATCATGAAAATACAAAATTCTAAGTAATACACCTTTAAAATTGTTGGCAAAAACATGATTCAATTTACTTTTTCTTATCGAAATCGATAATTGCGTGACGCTTCCGCACATCCCGCTTAAATGAACTGTCAGTGGGAGGGTATTGTCTATTATGTTAGGTGCTGTCAACGTAAAATTTTGAAGAAACTGAAGAAAAAAGAAAAGGCGCAAATACTTTAGGAATAACGGGTGTTGGCCGTTGCATAACCCGGCCGTTTCGCAGTGGATCTCCCCTACATGGCGTAATCTGAAAGTCTAATTTTCACACACTCTTTGCAGTAAATCGGCTGTATTTCGGTAAAAATACGTTAAATGTTGACTTCCAAGTGTTCAATTGTTTCTGTTTTATCATCGTAGACATGCAATTTTGCATATCCAGAGAGAAAATAATCCAACGTCGTCAAATCGCATGACTTAGGTGGCCAGTTAGTTAACAGGTAAATTTCGTAAAATTGATCATTCTTCAAATGTTTCTTTCAGTAAATTAATTGTATCGCACGCTGTGCGGCACGTGGCGCCATCCTGCTGAAACCACATGTCTGCAACATTAATGCCTTGCAATTGAGGCACGAAAAAAATAGTAATGTCTCTGTACCGCTTACCGTTGATTGTAAAGTTCTGACCGTCATCATTTTTAAAGACATATAGAATAATTAATCTACCGTCCCATAAAGCGTGCCAAGCGGTGACTTTTTCTGGTTGTAATGGTGTTTCGACAATGGCTTATGGATTATCATTGCTTAAAATGCGGCAATTCTGTTTATTGACATAACCATTTAACCAAAAGCGTACTTCATCACTGAACACATTTGGATTGTGAAAATCGGACCTCCAGATTAAGCTTTGTACGCGACAGCCACGGCGACTAAATGCCCGAAATCATCTTCAAATATTAATGCCATAAAAGTATCTGTCAAATAAAGCCACTTGTAGGAATATTAAAATATTTTATTTCATGCATTATTATTTTATTTTTTACATTTTATTCCATATAATATAAATAGCTTCGTCTCAAAGAGATGAAGATTGGATTCGTGTATTTGTAGAGTTAAGGTAATAATTATAATTAATGTTAAGGTAAAAAATAATTTGTGTACATTTTTAGATTAATTTCACAATGTTTTGTTGATGTTGTTGTGCTTATTAATAAATAACTAATGTCTAATTAATATTGAGCTGAAATTCAATCATAAAAAGCCTATCATATTTAAAAGGTTATAGCTAGTTATTCACATTTACTTTAGTTTATAGCTTTTTTGGCAATGAAACAGGATTAGGTAAAATATATTATATTAAAAAACTTTTTTTTATTTTTTCAATTGATATATTGTAGATTGATATTTTTATTATTATTATTTGATTAATTACACCTACATGTTTCGGAAAAACCTATCCACAGTCAGTATATATATATATATATATATATATATATATATGTCAAAATATCAAAATGAATAATGTCTTTTGTTTTTCTAAATTATTAGAAAAATTATTTTTAAATATTATAGCTGAAGTTCTTGATTACCGCAATTATTGGAATTTTTTTTAGAATAGGGCTAGTAGTTAAATTCAATTGATTATTAATAATATTTTGTTTACTGTTACATGCTTAACTAATTTCTAATGATTCTAAATTATGCAATTTCAGACCAAAATTATTTATATGTAAAGTCTTAAATTTTTATCAAAACCATGATAATTTTCTAATAAATGATTTGCAAATTCAGAAAACCATGATTATTCAGACATTAGAAAGTTTAAAATTTTTATCAAAACCGTATCATTTTCTAATAAATGATTTGAAAATTCAGAAAACCATAATTATTAAGACATATATACAACACCCTGATGATGGAAAGGTTTTTCCGAAACATGTAGGTGTAATTAATCAAATACCATATGTAGATGCATACAAATAATACAATCAATGTTTTAATTTAATAATTATATTTCTTCACTACTTAAGTACTTAAGTCTCCAGGTCATTCTCCCTGGAGACGAGGTCAGCGGAATGTCTAGGCTGTTGGCTGAACGGAGCTGGTTAATATTCAATCCAGCACACCACTTAAGTTCTGACAAAGCCAGTCACCCGGCTCTCAGTCACGAAATAACGGCCAGTTAACACCATCTCCCGGGGAAACGGATTCCAGAAACTAAAGCCCGATTCACATCGGACCAGAATTTCAGCTGAGACCGCACCCACGCGTCAATAGGGATGATTATATTATATTGCTTCGGAATGGCATTCAAATAGAACTGCGCACTGTTCGAATTTGTTGTAGTATATCACAACACAATCTAGAGTGATCTACAACATTCTAGAAACGAGGACCTTCTCCGAAGCACCAGAATAACATAGAAAGTACGAAAGTACCACCATTTGGATATAAATAAGGAAACGCGCCGCGGCGGGAGTTGAATTGTCGTGTTTGACAGTTCGTTCGGTGCGAAGTACGCGCGAATCACGAGAGGAAGCCCTGGGTGGCCAGTCGTGAGATAATCGAGTTTAGTATCTAATTGGCGAAATAAATAAATGCGATAAATAGTACGTGCGAGAATCGGATGAAATGTTCAAGTGAACGTTAAATACGTGTTACTCAGTGATAATAAAATGTTAATTTACGAGTGATATGCTGTTTTGAGTTTAATTGGCTTAATGACTTGTTTAATGACTTTGTACATTGAATAATTAATTAATAATTAATTGATAAATCGCTAATTAATTTTTTAGTGTTTTCATTCATTCCTCCTTAGCCACGACAAGTGACTATATAATAGTTTTGTTATATAGTACCAAGGCACACTATTTAATATATGTTAAGTGTACTTTGGCATGCAATAGTGAATTGTTAAATATAGATTGCTCAGTAATCGTCGTCTCTTTTTGTTGTCAGGTGGAACGGAAACTATTTTCAATATTTATGACTTCTTTTTTTTACAAAACGTTGAATTTTCATTAGAGTAACTGATATCGATTACGAAAAATTCATTAATTTCTATATAAGTTAAATAAAATGATAAAAATAATGCAGAAATTGGAATAGGAAGGTTTTAATAATTTTATTTGGCTTGTATTAAAAGGACTGAAATTTTCATATTCGATATACTGTAATGATAGTCCAACGTTTTACAAAAAATTAATCAGAAATATTGACACATTGTGGTGTGATAGGTTACCGTCATTTTCGTCTGACGGGGTTAATGTGAAACAATCCTTATTCAAAATAGGCGGAAAAATAACAAAGTTTGAGTTTGAAATTGTGGTGAAATTATTTCGTTCAGGGAAATTTCA